>APFE030527624.1:23072-70467 GCA_000404065.3 Pinus taeda
CTCCTTGTCAAGCCTCATACCTCTGATCTTCATGTCAAACTTCAAAAAGAGAGAAAATTCACTTAAAAACATGTTTATCTCTGGGTACGCAGGTTCTCTCTACCTTGCCTGCGTGTACGCACTCCAAACACACTGTACCTGCGTACTTGTACGCTCTGTAATCCAAAGGATGGGTGCGTACCCCTGTAAGGGTCAAAAGGCGCGAGTTTCATCTTTAAAAAGTTACTTGTGGTCACTTCTAGAGCCTTCTAGAAGAGTGTTTGACGTGTATTGAGCGCCTCCAGATGGTTCATGCACTCCTATGATAGAGGAAATTATCCCATCAAGAGAGGAGCTACCCCATCCAAAAGAGGGAGTATCCCATTGATGTTGGAACTGAATAACTTCCTCTAGAATACTATAAATACAGGGCTTGGGCGCCAGAGGAGGGGAGGTTGAAAGCTGAACATTCCAAAGGGTAGATGCTGCTGGAATTAGGACTTCCATTGTAAGCTTGTGAGGAGAGATTACCATCCTTTCTTGTTGCATATTGGAAGTGGGTGAGCTTGTCAAAGTAGAGGAAAACTCTTGCTGGACCCTGGAAGGAACTTGCACAACACCAAGGCTCAGGTTGTAATGGTTTCTTTTTTGTTTCCTTAATACAAATAAGTCCATTCTTCTCAATGATTTGTTGTTAATGAATTGTTTCATATAATCCTTGGTCTACATGTTGAATATGCTTTGTTTTATGGAATATTCAGGTGTTATGTAATCGTTTGATTGTTAGTGTATGCAGGTTTCAAAGTGAAGGAGGAGCTCATCTGGATCAACGAAGCTAGGCTGCTACAACAAGCGTTGGACCTAAGGTAAGATCGAAAAACACTTGGTTTCTCATAGGATGATGTATATTTAGAGAAGGATTGCTCTTACTTGTTTTGTTTGTCACTAGAGAGTCTTAGACTCCTAGGGAGGTTAGTTTTGTCAGCAAAAATAACTCTTTCCGCATGACACATAGAGATCTAATTCATTGTTACTCATTGTTCCATAATCCATGGTGTACAAGAGAATGGTGTTACCTTAATGGTCTCGGAACACCCCTCCTGAGCCTGTAGCCCCTAGATTCCCTTTAGTTGCTCCGTCGAAGTTTAGTTTTATGAACTCTTCCTGGGGGAACATGAAGAGGGTTGGGGAGTCATAGGGAGTAGGTTTATGTTTCCATGAATTTCCCATCAACATACATGAATTCAGGCTTAACCTTTCCAAAATCTAACCTTCCTTTGGATTGGCTTCCCAATCATCTGGGTACCAGTTCTCTGTCCGAATCATTTCTTGAATGTTTTGAGCTATCATTCCCCATAATTTGGCTATTGTTCTCTTTTCCCCTTTAAATATTATTCAATTCCTTTCCTTCCACACTACTCGGAACTGGATTCCAAGGGATATCTTCCAATCTCTATTCAAGATGTGATTCTTGTAAGGCTTCCTTCTCCATTTTTCAATTTTTATTTTCATACTTGATTGATCCTTGTCTCTATGGACGAGAAGTTACACGTGATACTACCATAGAACTTCACTGTAACTACAAACGTTTAATAATTGTTCCATCGATTTCGTTTGTCTTTCACATATGCAGCAAACCGATGGTCCTTGCATCCCCCTTACCTGTAACTGATCCCATGTTAGTGCTATGTCATGTAGGACAACCCATAGGAAGAAGGTTATTTTAGGCCACAGTTTCTCCTTCTAGATTCGTTCACATATGGGTAACCCTTGTTCTTGATGATGTGTTGCTTGCAGGTGGTGTCATTCTTGGATCGTGAACATCCCTTTTATTCTATATCCCCACCTTATTATGTTCGGTCCTTCCAATATCGCTATTCTTTGGGACTCCATATCCTTCTCGTATGATGCCCATTGAATCAATTCTGGTGCACCAGGCCAATCTTGTTTCTCTTCCATTTTCTCCATTGTTCCCCTGTCTCCATTCCCCAATAATTTTTCACCGGTTGATTTGCTGGGTTGTTTGTATATAGGCATATATCAGCTAAGTCTAGCCTACTGTATAATTTCTCTCTACTACCAAGCCTCTTTCCAGAATCTAGTTGTGTCTTCTCCCCTGATTTCCTAGAAACTATGATTTCTTATCAGTTCTTTCTTTTCAGATGCCATATTCCATATGGCCAACAGCTTTATATTTTCCTGGACTCTTAATCTTCCTTCTGTCGATCTTTCAATTCCATATTTTCTCCCTCATATTTATTTCCATAGGTTTGTTCCTCCCTGAATCCATCTCCACCATAGCTTTGCCCCCATGACCTGGTTTAGAATATACGGGTCTTGAAGTCCCAACCCTCCTACTTTAATTGGTTTACCTAGCCAATTCCAAGATAGCAGTGCCCATTTTTTTACTGTGTGGCCCTTGCCACATGAATTTCTTGAAGATGTCAATCATTCCATGGCATACAGTTTTGGGGAAATCTTGGCTTGGTAATTGGTATATCGGGATTGACTAAAGCATCGCCTTTAATAGTATAACTCTCCTCGCCATATTCAGAGTCCTGAAAGTCCAGTTCTACAGCCTCCCTTCGATTTTTTCTAGAATTGCTTTCGAGTTTGCCACTCTGATCAGGTGTAGACTTAGCAGAATCCCTAGATATTTCGAGGGAAGGTTTCCTATTTGAAAGCCCATTATTCTCACCAAGAAAGCTTGGGATTGAGCTATTATATTGAAGAAGAAGATATATGACTTCTCTTTTTCGATCTCTGTTGTTGAATCACTCGTGAATTCATGCAATATACCTATCAGGGTTCTGGCTTCCTTGAGGTTTTCTTGCCCAAACATCATTATGTCATCGACAAACAATTTATGTGTTAATGGTAGGTCATTACCCCACATTCATAGGTCTGTAAATTGACCTCCTTGCACCTTTGATTTTACATGTCTTCCTAATCATTCAGCAACCAATATGAACAAGAAAGGGGATAGTAGGTCTCCTTGTCTTAGCCCCCTTGTTTCATTAAATGCCTAAGTCAAAGCTCCATTTAGAAGGATTGACACCACAGGGGTTGATATCATAGAATAGATCTCGTTTATGCATCCGGGATTGAACCCGAAGGCTTTCAGGATTCCTTGGAGGTAAGACCAGCGTAGTCGATTGTAAGCTTTAGATAGATCTAGTTTTATCATCACGCTTTTAACTTTTAGGGTGTTCAGGGATTGAATTGCTTCTTGATTAGTGACTATCCCATCCACAATTTTCCTTCCTTTTATGAAACCAGTCTGCTCTTGAGAGATTAAGCTAGGAAGGATGGGTTTGAGGTGGTTTACCATTATCGTAGCTAGTATTTTGTGTATTACATTGCATAGATCTATACATCTAAACCCCTGAGGCTCTTCCAAATGGTTTGTTTTGGAGATAAGATCCTGGAAGGTAGATTTCAAGGTCATGTGCATCCTTTTAGTTCGTCTTGACTCCTCCACTACTGCTACGATATCTTCTCCTATAATTGTCCAAGTTACCTGGAAAAATTATGTTGTAAAGCCATCCGAGCCCAGAGCTTTGTTCTTCGCTAGTCCTTTGATTACTTCTTCCACCTCAATCATAGTTATTTCCATCATAAGAGCTAGGTTTCGATCCCTACTAACCAGCTGAGGGATATGCTGAGTAATATTGTTTATATCTTTTGTCCTATCTAGATTAGGTTTAGTCAATAAATTTTGGAAGTGTTGGACCAGCAAGTTCTCCATTTCTTCCTTTTGAATAAGGCGATTTCCATCCTTGTCTACTAAGGACAAGATCATATTATTCTGGTGATGTTGAATCATCACTTTATGAAAAAATATAGTGGTCCTTCCCCCTCTCTCAGCCACTGAATTCTTGATTTTTATTTCCAAAAAATCTCTTCCTACTGCCTCCTTTCCTGTAACCTATTTAGTAGTTGTCCTTCTTCCTCCACTAGGGATTCAGTACAACCATTTGTTATTATTTGTTGTTGCACCTTTTTCATCCTTGCCTGTAGCAATTCTTGATCATGTTGTATGTTACCAAAATCTTCCTTGTTCCATTTTTTTATTTTATTTTTGATTTCTTTGAGACGAAGTTGGAATGTATGCACTTGATTTCTTCCTTGTTTATTACTTTCTTTCCACCATTCCTTTAGCTTTCTTAGGAAGGTCAGGTCTCTCAACCAAAATGCTTCAAACCTGAAGGGTCTCTTGGTTTGCCCTTGTTTCATGTCAACTTCTAGTCTAATCGGCCAGTGGTCCGATCCCATGCAAGGCAGGATGGATGCCTCATAGTATACATCTCTGCTAATTAAGTTTTCAGTTGCTAAGAATATGTCTAAGCGTGACGTTATTTGACAGATTCCTCCTTTTCGATTATTCCACATGTACATTCCATTGATAGTAGGTATATCTACCAGGCAAATCTCCTCTTGTAGGTCCCTAAATTGTTCCATTTCAGGTTCCTCTCTTCGAATCCCTCCTTTCTTTTCCTCCAGGGTAGTTATCATATTGAAGTCCCCTACAATCAGACATAGTTTTTCATCGTGCATTTGCTTTAGGGTCCTTATGATTTGAAAGAAGTTTTCCTTTTTAGCTGGAATATGGGGCCCATAGACTACTGAGATCATAAACCAATATTTCATCCCTATATTCCGGAAGCGACCTGTGAAGATTCTCTGCATTCCTTTCCAGTAATCTACCTTTACCTCTATTGGGTTTCAGGTGATTGTTATGCCCCCTACACTTCCTTTCGCATCCACTGCAACTACCTCATATCTTGGTTTCATCCTCCTTACAATCTCTTCTAATTTCTTCTCTGTTTCCTGGAGAAGCATTATTTGAGGGTTTTCCTTTTTCAATCGATCTATTAGATATCTTTGTTTTCCCTAGGTTTTTAGGCATCTTATGTTCTAGGATAATACCATCATTTGGAAACTTAGTTGAGTTGTTGGAATAATGCTGATAGCAATACTACCCTTTCAGTGTTTACCAACATTTCTCCCATTATCTGGATCAATTTCTATAGATTTCTCCTTCCTCTTTTCTTTCCTTCTTTTGTTCTGTTTTGATATTCCTAAGGATTTTCTTGTTGCATGCCCAGTTGCTCTGCAATCTCTACTTGTCTCTATCCTTGGTTGGTCTTGTATTGTGGAAGGTTTCCTTGTACAATTTCTTTTGATCCCCTGGGCTAAATATATCACCCATGTGTCTCCATTCATTTAGCAGTTTCTTTAGGACTTCCTCTTCCATGCTTAACTCCTCCCCCTTGCATGGGTCTATTTCCATTGTTATGAGATCCATTCCTACTAACTCTTCTTTTTCTATGAGGTCTATTTGAGATTTCCTCTTTAGTGTTGTTTTTCCTTCACATGGGATGCTTTCTTTTTCTTTTTCCTGTTAATCCATGAGTTTTGCTTCATTTTCTATTTCTTCTTCCTCTTGTAATACCTCATATTTTTTTATACTGCTCGGTTGTGTTTGGTTTACTGTTTCTGGCTTATGAGGTCCTTTTGGATTCCTTCTCTTGTGCTTCACTTCTTGGGACCCCTCATTCCCCTCTAGTGGGGGTTTCATTTTTTTTTCTTTTATATCCGGTCCTTCCTAATTGAACGAGCATTCTTTCAATAAGTGGCCATATTCCTGGCACCTTTGGTATCGAAATGGGATATGCTCATAGTCCAAGGTCTGTTGCCAAATGTCTTCATGATATTCTAGCTCGACTGATTCAGGGATGGGCTCTGCTATATTCATATATACACAAATTCTAGCATATGAAGTATATCACCCCTCTTGTGGTTTCAACTATTTTGAAAATTTTTCCTATTGTGTTTCCGATTCCTTCCAATATTTCTGGATCCCATAAATTTGTTGGGAGTCCAAAGAGTTGTACCCAGACTAGGGCTACCAAGAATTTTTCTTTATCCAGGTTGTAGCATTCTTCCCAATATCTCGTGAACAATCCTGCATTGTAATGAAAAGATGGGATGTTTTCAAATAATCTTTCCTTATCTTGCAGCTTTGAGAATATTACCGTGAAGAAGCCTCTCATTCCCAGATTGAGTTTGATATGGCCTTTGGTTTGCCATTTCTGTTGGATCCACTTGATCAGGTCCTTATCCATTGGCCAAACTCCTATGAACTTGTAGATCATCGTGTGTTCCTTCATATAGTTGCAATATCTTTCCAGTTTGTTCATCGGGATTACAAATTTGGGTTTCTATGTTGCACATGGCAGGCACTTCCCTCTGCTTCTTGCCTATTATCTCGCTCTAAGGATTGGGCCATTGGTCAAACTTGCCACTTCTTGGGAACTCATTTGATTATTGGTTTTCCGGTGTGGCTCTCCGGCCACTGCGTTCTGGTAGGAGGGGATCTCTCCTCCCCCCCCTGCTTCTAGCATCTCCTTTTTGTTGTCGATTTTCTGTTCTGCCACTCCTACTGTGCTTGTCGGGGTTTACAGGTTTCAGACTCTAGGGTTTTTCTTCCCATGATTTGATTAAGACTTTGTCTTGTGCTCCAGAACACATAAACTATAATTTTTACTTTACTTTTCAATTTGAAGTCATATATGTTTATAGGAAAATAGAGTATGGTCAAGGACATTATATAGAAATTTATATAGCTTGGGTAGAAAGACTTATCACTTTTTGCTACTGGATGGCTTATCATGAGGTTAGGTGGCCAACATACTTGGTATCCTGCTGGGCAAGCTGAGGCCACCTAACCAGTTTTATGTTGTTGTAACTTTCTTATATATTAATGAAAATGGAAGGATATACCAAGCTTACAACAACAACAACAAAAAATCAAGTAACAGAAGAACAACCATGGCCAACAATTAAGCTAACCATATGATATGTTTGCATCATAATACACCTCTATTATTGCTCTTGAAAGTTGGAATATCATAATCTAACTCACATATCTTCACTCCAAAAAATAGATGATGTTGTCCATGTGTCTTTAATTATAAAAAACCATTTATGTCACTAGTCATTCTAACAACAAGTTTGTGGGGAGAGGGGGGGTCTCTAGCTGTTTTATAAGGGGAGGGGGCATGGACACAATCATTTGTTTCCACATCACATGCAATTAAAACTAGTGGTTTCATATTTCATACCCCCCCCCCCCCCCGCCTTCCCGCACCCCACCCCTTTATTTTTGAGAAGTTCGAGAGGAGGTGGAACAATTGTATCATGATCTATGGATCTCTAAAGCATGATTATCATTTAAAATGTAATTCACTTCTACAAGCATTCATCTAACTCTAATATGTGATTCACAACCCTTTTGGAAAGTTGGAATAATTGGATAATGAGAATAATTTCCATTGTAAGCAATTAACATTATGGCTTGAAGGATTATCTATAGGAATATAGTCATAAACATTCACGGCTCCACCATATAAAATTGTCAGCCGCGCAATAGATTGCTTACCTGGAATTGTGGATGCAGTGGGTCTTAAACTCATAACAAACCCAAAAGAGTCGTCATAATCACCATCTAATGATGTTTTCTGGTCAAATGGGTATCCAAAAGAGAACTAGTTGAGGAATACACTAATCAAACTATAAAATTTTCTAGTAATGGAATGGTCGAGGAGTGTACTCTGCAATTAATCTCTCAGCATCTCCCTTAATAGTCCTAATCCAAGAAGGAAAACTCCTTTCCTTGCTCAAAACACCAAGGAAATCCATGTCTTGCACACCTTCAACCATTAACTTTATCCAAATTTTTAGTGAGACCAATGACATCTACACCTTTGACTAAAAAAGAGAGACCTTGCTACTTTTCTTCTTCAATATCACACGAAGCTTTGCAAAGAGGCGATGAAATTTTTTACTTTTTTCTGAGGTTTTGATCGAAATAGATATATATTATTATTGTAACATATGATAAATAACAATGGAGTGATAGGCACACTCTATTCACAAAGATGTATCCTTTTCTCATTTTCATGTGGGTTAATTGGCTATTTTCTTATTGACCACTATTAGTTTAGCATTGACCAATGCAACTTATAATGTTTAACTTTGAAAAATAAATATTTGTTTTTCAATATTATTAGCAAATATAATTTTCAAACATTTGACTAGATTAAAACCTAAAGGTTTTATTGCATCATTTACACAATATAATGCCATGTGGATAATATCCTTACGTTATGCCATAATTTATGGATATGTTGCAATATTCATGCATTATTTTTAGAGACTCGAGTAAAAGTTGTTTAATCCATAAAATTCGAGTGCCTCGTGGATTGTTCAGGGTGATGAATCCATTTATGCATTCAAAATTGCATTTTAAAAGACAAAAAGTCACAATTTTGCTTGAAATTGTTTTGCCAAATTCCGGTGAAAAAGGTTATTTCGTATATAAGTTAGACTACGCCTTATTTATGTTTTCCTCAAAACTTATGTAGGAGTAAAACTCTAAATGTCTAGACTAAATAGTGGTTATTACCCACCAAAATTTATGCAAACCCAGGTTCCTAAGAAAGCAATTATTTAATCCACTTCACATCTCAATTTTTTAATTCTTCCCAAAGGAAATCTATAAGATTATATTTGCATGTTAGCCACTATTAATTTACCTAACATTCATCAATGTAGGTTATAATTGTTTATGCAATTTTTCTAATAACATGTTTTTTAACTTGAGTGGAAGGAAGAAGGCTTAAGCATTGTTAATAAATTTTAATAGTGGCAACTTTCTACCCAAAACCTTGTGTGAGCTTTTGGTTGGAGACTCATAACTATAATTTTTGGGAGAAATTGTGAGAGGGAACTTTGGTTTAGTTCGTGTTCTATGTAAGGTTGTAAATTGTGGACTATTGCAAGAAGTTGGTTGACGCTTGGTTGGGCAAATGAGCATACGGTTTGGTCCACATATGGGCTAATAGAAATACACATTTTTCGACTAAAGGGATTTCGGTGTTAATCATGTCATATTTGAAAAAAATATATAGCTAAATAACTAGCCCAAATTTTTAATTTATAAAATTAACTTTGACTAGATCTTTTGGCTTGGAAAAAAAATAAAAATAAGGGGTGGAATTGGCTTGAAAATAGGAGATGACTTTGACAATTTTTTCAATGAATCATACCATGGAAGTTTGGAGGTGACAATGAATTGGCATATTTTGTGTGAATGTTGTGAAAAATAAAAATAAAATAAAAAGACTTCATCATTTTATGTTACAACATGGCTCCAACTAGGGATAGTGTCTCCCTATGGAGAACTAAGAACAAGGAAAACATGTGCCTTCATTCCTTAAAAACATATTTGTGCTTAGCTTTGATACTTGTCTCTATCCATCTCTAAACTATAGTATTTGAACCTGTAACCTGATCCGAAATCTATGGGATTTGGACCTATAATCAAGTTTTTTCTAAAACCTTGCTCATTCTCTCCTCTCTAAAAAAAAATTGTTCAATCTTCTAATATAAAACTGCTACAAAATTGAAAACCAAATGTGCGATTGGTGAGGCTACTTATATAGAATATTTCTAGCTCAAGGATTTCATCAAGTAGAGTTAAAATTCCAGTGATCCTAGGTAAGTATTTTCATCACAAAATAAACTTCTTGCTTGCAATTGTTTTAAGAAAGAATGACAAAAAATAACTTCTATAACGAGCAATCCATTGGTAGCTTATACTTATAGTTACGAAACTAGTAGTTTGCTTAAACCTGCAACATTTAAGACTTTTGAAAACATAGACTCCATCCAAACTACTACTAGATCCTCAAGATGATGAAAAGTTTCCTCTTGATTCAAAACACTTAGCTACTTTTCTAGAGTCTCCACTAACTTGTCTTCAATAATTTTGATTGGCATGTGCTTCTCAAATCTTTCTCCAAAGTTTTGGTATTCACATTTCCTTTCCCACCTATCATATATGACATCACTACTAAAAAATTATTTCAAAGATAATGTTAAAATACAGTCTTCTTCCTATTCATGAAAACCAACTTCATAATCTTCATAATGATCAAAGAGTGGTATATTACTGTAAACTTCTAAACATGTTGATGAAGAAATTTGTCATTCATTTTTTTGTCTCATCAACAAATATTTCCATGTTCTTTTCATATTATTTATGGACATTTTTTTCTTTAGAAATACAAAGTACATGAGTATAAATCCTGAGTTGTAATCATGATATACATCAAACAAAAATCCTTTATTTCATACCTATGTTCATCTAGCTTAATGTTTATGCTTATAAAATTATCAAAAGATCTTTGATCATTTTCATCTTTGAGTTGTTTATTATGACTCTTATAAATTTTATTTTTACAAAAATAATCAACATGAAAACCCACCATCAAATCTTAATCATCATCATATACATGTTTACTATTACAAAATTTAATATCATATCCATACTTTTATTCGTTTCCTTCATTTAAACCTCCTTTGATAGCTACATCACAATGAATACCACTAGAAACCTTAATAATATCTTCCGCAACATAAAAATATTCATGGTAAGTGTTACCTTCTTCATTTATATTTTCTTAATGAGAATTCTCTTGTATTTCATCAAAACTACTATCGCACTCAAAATATTTATCAACAAATTCTTCTTTATCTTCATGCCTCTCTATGTTCAACCTTTCATTCACTATCCGATTTGGTAACATTCCACAATCCCATAAGTTGTTTTCTATTTTTTCACGATCAATAACCATATGTTCTAAAGTTGAAGCTCTTCTTTCTCTAAAATACAAGGCAAAGTGAGGATGATGAGCTATTGTATAATATACTTTTGCAGTGGCTTCAGAAGGACAAATATCAGCAGGCATGTTATTATAAGCCTATTGAAATATTCTATTGAATTTGTAATATTTTCATCATTCCCTCTCTTTGTAGCATAAAAATTAGAGACATACTGATAATCAGATTTATTTTCATCCCATCTATTCAAAAAAATATCAGAAAAATAAACCCAAGAATTTACAGAGTTATCTACCAAGTCCCTTAACCTTCCACTAACCTCTCCTTCCAAAGAGTAAATGAACAACCTCATAAAAACATCATCATGATGGATTTCCATATAATAAGTGAAATCTTAGAAGATCGCCATATGTTTTTCTAATTAAATATTATCTTCTCCATTAAATTGAGGAAGGGACTTGGGATATTTATAAGGAATGTCATTGAGGATAGATGGCAGCTTAAGAAGATTATATATTTTCAAATGTGTTTTCTTTGGGTATAATTATATGATAGGCTAGTCACATTCAATAAAATACCTTTCTAACATCACAATAATGGATACAAATTCTGAATGAATAGTCAACAACCTAAACACTAATCCTCACTTGGATCATCAATCATTATAAATAGTCATAAACATCCAACAACAAATGAGACTTCAATGATATCAGTAGATTTTTTTCTCCTTTAAGGCTTCTCAATTAATTGAGAAATAGTTTTATTACAATTCAAAAAGCCTCTAATTCAAAACCCCCTTTTCCATCCCTTGGGTTCCCTTTTTATTAATAATATATTTTTTTAAATAAACAAAGTAAAATATAACTAAATTTTCACCATGATGTCCTTGAGGTATTACTATTAGTGTTCTCCTCATTCCATGAAACCAATTTGGAAAACAACTCCATGCACTTCAAGCCATAAGGGACTTGTCTTGATCTGTTGGAAGACTCAATTTCACATTAGTTTCTTTGATTTGTGTGATGTTTTTGTAAACTTTTAGTGTCCATTGGTCTAGTGGGTCAGTTATTTTGATGTCATTCATAGTGAAGTTCCACATATGACCTCACTTAACTATACTAAATTTTTCAATGCCTCATTGGTACTCATAAATGATCTGCTTACTCTTCGTTGTTGATTCATGGAATGACCAAAAATCATTGGGGGTGCCAAAAAATGGTAGGTGAATCTCAGTCATGGAGTTTTGTAACTTAACGCAAGACCTTTTTAATGCTAACCACTCCATGCCATGCTCTCATCTAACCCTTCTACTAATTCAACCCAATAGCAAGTAGTGGGGATCATATGATTTACATTCTCTTTGGTCAAGAGATTAATGCCATGTTCTTTGTCTCATTTTTCCCTTTATATCTCCTACATGAACTCCATTTGGTTAAGTTTTTTGGCTCCTCTTTCCATCCACTATAGAACTTCTTTATGAGTTAGTGACCACTGCAAGGCCTCTTCTTCAAATTCAATAAATTTATGTAGAAAGGTATCCTGTGTTGCAAGTGTTCTCCCATGAGGTTAGCTACCAAGTTTGTTCTTCCTCCCACCTCTTTGTAGTAATTCACCTTGTGTTGCAGGAATAAGATTTCTTTTCACAACTGGTCCCTCTATTTTTCTTCTTCCTTAACCCTCTCAAATGAAGCATGGGAAAGGGAAAGACTAGCTACATCGAAATATGTTGTTTGACCCATTTTAGTGTCAAGGATGACTTATTTTGATGTACAAATGACTCCATAATCAATAGATATTTTGTGATTTCTTTAGGTTCACTTGACCACATACCTCCTCTTCCTATAATAGGCAAGTCTCTTGATGTCCACCACATCATTTGTCGGTTGTAGAATAGACTACTCTCCCTTGAAAAGGACATTCTCCAAACTTCCTAGAGTGTGCACCTATTCCATTGTTGTGTCCAGTTTTCCTAAGGTCTATGCAGTTGTGACAATGCCTTTCTAAGCCCCTTTAAATCCTTCAATGTTAGTATATTCTCCTGTGGTGACCTTATTTGATTCTTGGGTTCCTTCTAAGGTGGTTGTCTATCCATTTTGGGCGGAATCTTCTCCCTAGTGAATGTCCTCTTCTCATGGTTCCTTCACTCTCTTAGGGCCTCATCAATTACTAATGTCATAACCACAGTTTTTGTATCTTGTTTTGTTAAATCAACTATAGTATTATCAATAGATGATTTTGGATTAAGTGTAATGGCTCTAATATCTGCTTCTTTCTTTTCCTACTCTTCCTTTTTTACCCTCTCTTGTCCTCTTCTAATTTTCTCATCTATTAAACCCATTAATTCTATTTGTTATTGTAAATCCTTTTACTCTTGTTCTTTCCTCTTCTACTTGCCTCCTACATTAACCTATCCTATTCAAGAAGCTTTTGAGCTTCATATTCCTCTTGCTTCTTTCTCAATTCAGCCTCCACTCTCCTTTATCTTTCTTTCTTGTTTTTTTTCCCTTTCCTATGCATCCTAGATAGTATTTAGCTCGACTTCCTCCTGAAGATGGTTTATCCCTATTTCCCTTGCCTCCTCCTCTTTCATTTTTGTAGCCCCCTGACTAATGATTTCCATTCGTTCTTCTAGTGATAATGAGGCCAATATCATAGTTTTGGGATCACCTCTCTTGTTCAACATTGTTTTCCCATCTTGGGCATTTTTTATAAAAATATCATTATACCAGTGTTCATAGCATATGGCCAAGTTATATATACTTGTTCGATGCTTTTCAATCATAACCCTTTCGGTTCATATCTTTACAATCTACCAATCTTAAACTTGTATTATAATTGGGCTTGTCCTTTTCATTTAACATGTTTGTTATCCCTTACCATGTAATAACCTATATGGAATTATAAGGGATGAAACACTTTTTCTTGTTTTTCGACATAGTGGCATTGAAACCCTACATAATGGTTTGATAACAAACCTCTTCCACCGCTAACTTGTCTAGAACATAAATAGGGAGAATATGTGGATGGCGATTTGTAACATATATGTGGATATATGTGTGATCCTCCTTGAGATGCTAGTTTCCAATATAAATCAAAATTTTCTTTCCTTGTTTAAATAATATAGTGCATTATTTCCCAAATATAATTTCACACAAATGAGCAATGAAAGTGTTATAGATAAGTGAATAAAACCTCTTATACCTATTTTCCTATAGCATACTAAAGCATACACTTACCAATTGGCCTAATGGTTTCCATTCTACTGTAAAACCCATAAAAACATTTCTAGCACAAATGAAATTTAATAAATAGGATGCCATGTAAAATATTGGGGTTTCATCAAGTCAAGGATCTTGTACCTACTATATTTTAGTGTTGAGTTTCCTAGATATACTGGCTCCCCAATTGAATCTTCTTCCCTGCATCGCTATGGTGTAAGTTAGAGCAACCTAAAGATCTAAGAAATGTGAACAATCTTTCTTTGTATATAACGTGCATAGAAAAAATGTGAAACGCGTGTAATATTTTTTCAAATTCATAGTTGGGTATTTTCCCTTGCCCTATTGAAATATTTTTTATCTTATTTCAACCAATTATCCAAAATATTTGCCATAACATACTTTTTGAAAAATGCTAGAAAACAATCATTTTTTGGGATGTTTTCAAGATCTCAGAACTTATAGTATCATGAAACCTTTAAGGGTAGGAAATTCCAACACATTCTCCTTTTCACTACTCACCATGTAACTATTTAGCTTATTATGTCTACTTACTCATTCTATGACATTTATACATCATAAAATTGGGGCAGTTGTTATAACAAAATGTAATCTGGAACATCTGATAAAACTAAACAAATTTCCCCTAATTATAGTCACTATGAAGAGTGAAGATGTGGTATTCCTAGTTCTTAAAACATATATAGATATCATTCAAGGAAGGCTTTGTCTACGATGAACCACTGGTAGCTTCTATATCTCTGGAAAAGGGGATCTTCAGCTCTAGGTTTCTTGCTATTAACATAAATAAGGCCTCATGGTTTTTTACTGCCTCCCTTTTAAGTGTCAGTGTGGCCCGTGCATACCCAACTACTTCATTAGCTTTGGGTTGTAACTTCTTGGCTAGGGATTTCTTCACTAGAGTTGTCTTAGGTGCCATTTTTCTAAGTGAAAATCCATAGAAAATCTGAGTTAATACAAAACATGACATAAAAAATATTATAAACAATAAGGATAATGAAACTTACAATGGAAACGATTAAACCATGAGATTTCACCTAGTTGTTGGGTGTGCAATGGAACACTTGGTTCTTGGTATAGGTTGTAACCAGTTTACCCTTTGCTGGTGTAAATACTTCTTACATGCATAAATTAGGACCAAGTTGTGGTTTGTGGATTTTATAGGCTAAACATCCATTGATGTCATTCATGATAGGATGTTGTTTAGATTGTCTTGTTTTAATATCAGGATAGTATGAACTACAATAATAATTGGCAGTTTGATGTTTTAGGCGCATGGTCATCACCATCGAGGGTTTTGAGATGATTTTGGGTATGCCCAATGAAAATAATGTTTATGTGTTTTAGTGGTTAGAGTTTGGTTTACCATTAATAGTTTTTACTATATCCCTCATTATTGTACCAATAAATTTCACTGATAACCAATGGGAAAAGCATCAACATGTGTTGACATGATGGCTATGTGAGTCATTTGAGGTAATATAGTGTGCCTCGAGATTTACCTAATATTGTCATTCATGGAGGATTTAATTGACATTAGCATATTCCATTGTGTCAAATAAAAATTGACTATACAAATATCATGAATCACCGACGAAGTGATTAGTATTTGATGTATCCTAGGTGTGAAAAACATTTTTTTCTAATGGAATACCATGATCAATAATCAATGAAAAATTTAGAATTGAACCTTCATGACACATTGAATATTGACAATGTTTGATGGCCTCATCCACGATCATTAGAAAGGAGTGCAGTATTTATCCTGCCACCCATTGTATATCACCGATGGTTGATGGAATCATTGAGGATCGACGAAGTTTCTTGTTTGCTAGTTTATGTGACCCATGGACTTTTGCGAACAACCAATGGACTCATTGGTGATTGGTAGCCTTACATTATGTCATATAAAAAAGATTACTAGATGAATACTATCAATGGGGGGTTCATCAACGATTGGTAAATTTTCTTGTGTTGCACCTAAACACAACTCAAAGAATTACATTGATGACTGATATGCTTGGTGGTTTTCTAAGGATACCCAAGTTCATTCACTTGGGTAATTCAAATATCAATCACGTAGAACACCTTATTCATTGACTTGTTTATGACCAAAACTTGAAAGTAGTTTGAAGGAAAAACAATTTAGTGGTACCCCATAAATTATTGAAATAAATTTTATATGGTGTGTTCCACAGTCAACAAATCATGATTCAATATAGAACTTTGTAATCTCTAGGCCACCTTCATAGTGCAACTTTTGTTTAATAATATCGGTTGAGATTTTGACCATCTTCATAACCATTTTTCTTAAAGGAAAGTGAGTTGGAACACTCCAATCAACTTGTTATGGAGTTTATTGCAAAATTATTCCTTCTTTCAATACTTTTAATCAACACATTCTCAAAGACTTTAGGACACTTTCTCTTGTTGAGCTATTGCTTTAAATAAATTCCACTCGATCCTTTTCCCCTTGGCGTTTCTCCACCGCTAATAAGCATCTATAGCCCCGATAGAGTGATGCTAATACCATAAGCCTTACTTCATTGTTAATGAGCATCCATAACCCCAACAAAGATATCTACATTTCCCCATGAATAAAGCATTATTTAATTATTATCATGTATATTATTGATGTTCAAAATAAAAATGTTATTCATCCAACATATTTTGAATCCTTGGTGGGCTAGATCAGGAAATATCAGCCCATACAGCCCATAATTTATAGCCTTCTTTATCTATATTACAACTTCGAAGTAACTACTCAATAAATAAATATAAACAACATTAATATTATTGTTGTATTTACATGCATGGACCAACCATAAATATAGAAATTCCTTTTAGATTCAAACTGATAATTGTAATTTACTAAAACAATAGACTTGAATATACTCTACTCATCAGCGAAAACAATTAAACGATCGAGAAATCAAAAAGCATACAATAGAAAGAATTCAATAAATACATTACACAATTATTTCCTAGGGATAGCCACAGCTAAAAACCCTTGTTATCTGTATTACATTAGTTAGAAAATATGAGAAGATTACAATGCTTTGCTCAAGCCCGAGCAACCTCTGCACTATCTCTATCTGTCTCACTGCTTCCTAGACAAGCCTAGGCCAATACTTAAACCAATTTCTCACTTTCCCAAGTCCTTATTTCCTTACGTTGTTTCCTTGGGAATTAGCCCCCTATTAATTAAGGAAATTCCTCAAAGGAATTGCGCATTCCATCATAGGCCTTCCTCTGACTGCATGCACCACCTGTACAATTTAGATGATTATACAAGTGATATTACATTGTCCGTGAAATCCAATATCCACTGGGTAACTCTCAGATCTGACATGCGTGAGTTATTTATGATTGAATCATCATTTCACTGGTTGATCACTACAGGCAGCACCCCACTCCTAGACCTCCCACTAGTTCCTCCAACAACTGTAGTTAGTTTAACTGACTTTAACTCAATTAAACTAAATTATTTAATTACAACTCAAAATAAACTCAACCAGGGCTCCTATAAAGTAGGAGACACTCTACATGACTCAAGTTAGACCCTCAACTCAAATAAACTGAGCCAACTAAGTCAAATTAACTTTTGTAACTAATACAAGTTGTCTTGTGATGTGGAATTAAAATTTTATTCCTAATTTAATTCAAGGACAAAATTAAATTAGCATTTTCTTGTTGCATTTTCAACACTTCTTCTCAACAAGAAAGGGATTATCTGCTACCCCAATACTACCTCTATGAAACTCAAATTTTCATCTTGACAATGCCTTTTTCAAAGTATCTACATTGTGTTCCTCTATGGGAATGTACTCCAGCAACATGATTCTCCTCTGCACACAATCTCGTAGATGATGATACCAGATGTTGACATGCTTGGACCAATCGTGAAAAACTGTATTCTCAGAGAGTTTGATACAACTCTAACTGTCACAGTAAATTACTATAGGACCTAGCTGCTAACCAAATAACCCAAAAATGATCTTCCTCATCCAAATAACCTCATAAGATGCTTGCCTGGCATCCATGTACTCTGCTTTTGTCAAATTGATTGCAACTGATCATTGCTTCCTACTGTATCAAGAAATTGTTGTTGACCCAATACTAAAGATTCCCCCTAATGTGCTCTTCCTGTCAGATGGACTCCCTGCCCAATCTACATTTGTGAAGCCTTGCAACTTCACTCCCTTTGTCCGTTTGTACCAAAGAAAAAACTGAGTGGTGCCTCTGAGGTATCTCAACACATGTTTAGGTACCTTCCAACAGATTTTAGTTGGCTTAAACATTGCTTGACTAATTTGTTTAATTTCAAAACATATGTCTAGTCGTGCATTCACCAAGTACATAAGTGAACCCACAAGATGCCTGTAAATATTAGCCTCCACTACTTCACCTAAAGTAGCACCTTCCTTCCTCCAATTACCTGCTAGAGGAGTCTCCATGGATTCACTTCTCTCCATTTGGAACTTCTTCAGTATCTCGTTGGCATACTTTCCCTGAGAGACAATTAGTTCCTCGTCTCCTTTCCATACTTCCATACCAAGGAAATAATGCATAAGCCCCAGGTCCTTCATCTTGAATTGTCTTGCAAGATCCTCTTTGAAAGTCTTTACCAACTTCTCATCACCTGTTATAATTAAATCATTGACATATAATACTAGAATCAACAATTTACCTTCAACCACAATATGGTAAAGGTTCGCATTTGCTTCACTTTTGGTGAAGCCCAACCTGGTGAAATAGTTGTCAATCCTATTGTACCAAGCACAGGGTGCTTGTTTCAATCCATATAGCTCTCTCTTGAGTCCCCACACATGTGACTCTTTGTTGAAGGTCTCAAATTCTTTCGGTTGCTCAATGTACACTTCTTCCTCAATCACTCTGTTGAGGAATGTTGTCTTCCAATCCATCTGATGTATCTTCCATCCCATCTACATTGAAAGTAATAGAATAGATACGATTGAAGAGTACATTGCTACTAGAGAAAAGGTCTCCTTGTAATAAATTCCCTCCACCTAAGAGAACCCTTTGGCCATAAATATAGCCTTGTGTTTCTCCACACTCCCATCCACTACTTTCTTTACCTTGTAAAGCCATCTAGAACTCACCACTGACTTGTCTGTTGGTCTTGGGATCACTTCCCAAACACTGTTTTTGATAATGGATTCATACTCCTCTACCATGGCATCAACCCATACTGGTTTCTACATTGCTTCCTCTAATAAGGGTGGCTTAATATCTACACTCTCCCTCATCAGAGCCATGTAGCCTATGTACCGATTTGGTGACCTCCTCTACCTGCGTTGTCATGTGGGTGCTCCCACATTCTGTCTAGCATCATGCAACAATCTGTAAGCCTTTCCATTATGCTTCCTTCCATCTCTAGAAGTCTCTGCATGAGTGGTTACTTCCATTCTCTACTCCTCTGCATGTGGTTGCTCCACATCATCCTGAGGTTCTTCCTTTGGAGCCAAAAGCTCCTCATTGATCCAGGTGGATATTGGTGGCCACCTGCCAAGTCCACTTGGACCCCCACCATTGTTTCTTTCATCTTTTTTAGTTTCCTTAATTGTAGCACAACTTACTATTTTTAATAGTTTTTCGGGTCCTGAACTTCCGGAGCCATTTTGAGGCCCTAAACGACGATTTTTGGGAAAAATGGGAGCAACATGAGTCCATGGATTGATGTTTCTCTTCCTAAAGTTGTAGTTCTCGGATAGATATTTCTAACGAGATATTGTGTGCATCAAAAGGAGATCATATGCCAAAGTTACGACCCTGGGAAGTTGATGTACCAATTTACCCAAACGAGGCCCACAGTTTGGCATTCCATCTTCTAGGGTTAGGTTTTTGGATGTTTAGGGTTTTCCATTGTTTCCTAATAATAAATAGGCCTTCGAGCCTCATTGTAACATAGTTCAGAGGCATGTAGCCGCCACATCTCTTCTCAGAGATAAGCTACCATCGCCCTAGCTGGTTTATTTCCATTTCTGTTTGTAAGCATATTTCAATATTTTACATTAATGAAATGAAGTATTATTTCCACTACATCTCTGTGTTTATGGTTATATTTGTAATTTGTTGCATTCATATTTAAATCCGGACCAGTGGTATCAGAGCGGTCTGCTTTTTTTCTTTGTTTTTCTTTGCATGTCCCCAACGCGATCGAGATATAAGGGGTCAAGGCTGAACTGGTTGAACCTTTGCAAGACTAGCCTTGCAAATCCTGATGGCCTCCCATGGCAGATGAAAAGAAAGAAGAGGGGGCAAGAGATCTTATCAAAATCTTGCTCGAAGAAGCCCTTGAGCGACAAAGGAACGCGACGATGGACAACTTTGCCCAGAGACTTCAGCGGCTACCCAGAGGTGACGCATCAGCTTCCAACAGCGCCTCTAGAAACGCCACGCCCTTTAAGGTACAAGTTAATTTGGAAATCCCCATATTCAAGGGTCACATAGATGCAGATTTAGTAGATAAATGGTTAAATCTGCTAGAGGGTTATTTTTCTGTTCATGATTTTTCCAGTCAGGAAAAGATTATTTTCGCTCTTCTCAAAGCAGCCCCCCACGTCAAGGACTGGTGGGAAACATACTTCGAGCTGAAGGATGAAAATACAGGCTTACTATTTTCAGCCACGCCCACTTGAGATTCATTTTGGGATGTCATCAAGGAGCAGTACTACCTTGTCAGAAGCTATGAGGATCAATACATGAAGTGGACCACGCTGCGGCAAGGAAGGTGTTATCACTCAAGTTGTCCCTAAGCTCCTGAAGGGATACGGCCGAGGTAACTACAAACCAATCTTTGGATTGCAAGTTCTAGCCCACCTGCAATCAGAGAAGGCTCTCTCTTAATGATTTAGCTTTGTTGGGATGATTTTAGGCTAGCTATTGGTTTCAGGGGTTTTTGATTTCTTGTTTGGATGGAAGATGAATGTGAGGCAGATAATTCCAAGCAGAGAGGCAAGGGAAAGTGTGATATTTCAAACCATTGGGCATGGAGTAATGGATTAAGGGTTGTTTTTGTGTTTTCTCGGTCACAAGAGGATTATGGAGCGGGATAGCTACACATGAGACAATTACCAATTTGCTGAAAAGATGGAATGATAATTTAGTGATGAAAGGCAATCAAGAATCTTTCACCAACTGACAGGGAGGAGAAGTGAATGAATGGTTATCTAGGAGCAGTTCAGAATTCCTAAAATGACATTCATATTTGAAAGAAATAGCGTAAACAAGATCATTTAAGTATGCATGTTCATAACTATTCCTGATGAAAACATGGAGAAATTGCAGAAATTGAGCCTAGGGTGCAGCCAAGCAAATCCTAAACTATTCTTCTTTTCTGCAATTTAGATGGTGGAATTATGATAACACAAACATAAAAATTAAACAGAGTTAAAGAAACACTTATTGAACCATGTATAAGCACAGGAATTCCATAGTCACTCCTCGACCAGTAAGACACAGCAGACAGATTCAGAATCCATACTTTCAGCAGTCTTTGACTATAGAAAGTATCACATTTACAGTGCGAGTCTCTGCTCAAGCAAAATATCGAACAAACAAAGATCAAAACAACCAACCAACCCCTACTCCATTTTTCAGGGTGGTATATATAAGCAAAATATCTAAAGTCATTTATTACAACCGACCTAAACAGGTCTGCAGGAAAAAGCTTTCTAAACGTAACTTATGCTGGAATTAAATGTAATCAAGTCTTTTTTGGGCTGTGCCAGTGGCAGCTGGATCAAAAAATTGAGTTAATGTGATGTCCTTTGTGGCTTGGTGCATTGGTTCTGTCATAATTGTGCATTGAGTTCTGGTCCACTAATCTCCTGTGAGTTTAATGTGCAGTCATTTGTGCTGGTGAGCTTTCAATGCATCCTCAACTGCTTCTTGACATTCAGGGCTTTCCTTTTAATGCTGGATTTGCCTCGAGCCCTGAGAAAATCTCCTCTGATACACTTTTCCGCTACTCTGATACTCTTTGAATTGCTTTTTAACTGCATATTTGATCTAATACTCTTTAACCTCTGATACTGGTCTCTCTCTGTCTTCAGATACGTTTAAATTCGCAAAATCGGGCTCTTTCGGGGCTTTTCGGTGCAAAAAGGGTCGAGGAATCAAAAGATTCCCTAAAGATTCTCCAATATGGCTCATTTCCCGTAGCGATGCGCAATTAGCGCTTCACGCTAATCGCACATCGAAAACTGCCTCTGTTTTTCATTCCGGAGCTCCGAAGCTTGACTTTCACGCTTGCGCGTTTTTCCGATTTTTTAGCTGCTGACGTCAACATGACGTCAGCTGTATGGCGGATGACGTCAGCAGTGGGGTCCTATGGTACGGATATGACGTCAGCAGGGTGACGTGGCAGTACGGCGGGGTGATGATGTGGTGGGACACGGTGGCAGGTGACGTGGGCCAGGCGCAGGCAGGAAGGGGTGAGGTGGAGCCGACGTGGCGGGATGACGCGGCACTCCTGTTACATGGGGGGAGGGCAGTTTTGGCAGGGCATCGGACCGCTTTTGATACAGAAGCGGTTTCTGTCAGGGGCGGCCTGATGCAATGGGAAGGCGTCAGCTATCCCGGTGTACGATGGTAAAATCGTCGGACATCGGGTGCGATCGTACCCATACAAAAGGGTGCCCAATATGGATAACAGCTGTCAGATATGGAGGAGGCGATCCAAAAGTGGACGGGAGGCGAAGAAGCACGGAGTTTAGTATAAGCGCGCGCGTTAATTTTTAATTTTTTGCGGCGCGGGTGGGTTGGAACTTTAGGCTTTCGAGTTAATTGTTTCGGTGCTTGGTTTATTTACTAATCAAAACTTAATAATTTCCAAAGAAAATGCGCGGGGGGGGTTTTTTCATTTGCAGAGGGTTTCTTTGTGTTTTGCAAGGAGTCCAAACACTAGGGAAGGGGAATTATGCAGAGATGGGGGCTCTTACTAAGGTCCAGATGACCTAGTAATTCCCACGGGGTGTTTATGGTTATATTTCAACCAGGGGGAGGGGATATTCACATAGGGGAATTATTAACATAGTTTTAATAGGGGAAGGGAAACTAGATATGGAGTTAAATAATAATGTTAGTAGTTAATATGAAAGTGACCAGAAAGCGCTAAGTTTCAGAGATCTTAGGCTGTGAAGGGGAGATAGAACTTTGTAGAGAAAGTATGGAGCCTCCTTGAGTAAAACAGATCTTTACCAAGGCTAATGACATGGAAAACTATGAAACTGAGAGATATCAAGCAAATCTTGACCTCTTTTGGGGAAATTAGTAAATGAATTAGGGGAGAAGAAGAAGGGGAAGTTAGTTATGCCTTATTTGAGCTCCTCCATATGGGAACTGCCTGCTGAACGTGATCTGTATGAGTGTAACACTTGAAAATGTGGAATTAATCACAAATCAACATTCTGCAACCTCAAAATTACCTACCCAGCCTACTTACCTAACATTTTTTCTTCTTTTTGGTTTGGGTGCACTTGGACTTGCAGACCCAGCTTTTCCAACTTTTTCTTTTGATGTCTTCCTATCTACATCTACACTTATTTCTTCCAAGGGCCCAGATTAAGCAGTTGGGCTCCTTTGATTCTCTACCTATCTAAGAATCTGCCAAGATTAAGTATTGGACAGATTATTCATTCTCTATATTCTAAAAACGGGAAATTGAACCTAGGGAGACCAAGGTTAAGCTGTTTGGACCTCCCTTTAGATGAAAATTTACCAAAAATGGAATAACTCTTCAAAACAAGAATGCAGTAGATGAACTTTGAGTAGCATTCTCTCATGGCCTCTTTTTGGTGAGTGTTAGAAAATATGGAGGCATTGCAGCATGCAAATTATGACATATTTGGCCTGTAAAAATATCCATCATGAAATATGAGTAACCTGCTGCAGCAGGAGGCTAACAGTGGCTCCACTTGGGGATGGCTTCTCCTTGTGAGAAGCCAAGAACAGCAGGTCAGATTGCCTTGATCTTCTGTTGTTGTTGTGCATTGAAGACTTTTTAGTGCTGACTGTTGGATTGATCTGAAATTTTGGACTACACACAGCACTTTCCCTCAACTGATTTGCTAGTGAATTGTGAAGCACTGCCTGCTTTCTTCTGCGTGCTTCAGCGTCTGGACTGTTTACAAAATAAATTAAAGTGCTGATATCTACAAACATTTATGTACATAAAATAACACTGCATGTTCTTTCTTTCAAAAGGGATCATTGTAGTGTTTTAGCATTCTACCATTAACAGGGCATTCTTCAGTTGTGCTGCCATCTAGGGATTTGAGAAAATACGTGTTATTGCCTTGCACAGCGCTGATAATGTATGGCCATTTCCATAGAAAATCGAATTTTGAATGCTTTCCCTTGTCCTCTCTTCATGAATCCCATCTTAGAACTTTACTGCCAACCCAGAAATCCTCTGCTTTAGCTTTCTTATCAAACATCCTTTTGAGTTTTTCTTGCAACAATTGAGCTCTGTCATACACTTGTTCTCTGTTTTGCTGAAGATGAATGGTTTGATTTACTCTTCCCTGCATGTCATTTGGTTCAGCCTGAATTTCCTGCAGCAACTTGATAGTAGGAATGCCCAAAGATGAAGGAAATTTCGCCTCCATGCCATATACTAGCTCATAAGGGGTCATCCCAATGGATTTCTTAGTTGAAATTCTATTTGTTTTCCTCTAGCAGCTTCTTTATGATATTGATGAGGCTTTTGTTGGATGATTCGGCCAAGCCATTACCTTGAGGGTAGTAGGTTGTGGAGTGGCCCAAGGTAATGTGGAATTTGTGGCAGAAGTTGATGATCTTTTTGGATTTGAAGGAAGCAGCGTCGTCAGTGATAATCTTTTCAGGGCAGCCAAATCTGGAAAGGATATTGCTCTCAAGGAATTGGATAATGGTGGAGTCATTGTTGGCTTGTCTACATGGGATGGCTTCAATCCACTTAGTGAAATAATCAGTGGCTGTTAGAATCCTTGTGTTGGCCTGAGGAAGAGGGATGAATTTCTCCAATGAAGTCGAGACCCCATTGTTGAAAAGGCTTTTCGGTTGAAATGGGCTTAAGGGGCAGAGGCAGTAATTTTCTTTTCCCTTCAAAGATTTGGCATTTGTAACATGAAACAGCAAACTTCTTGACATCTGCAAAAAGAGAGGGCCAATAATAACCAGCCCTTAAAATCTTGTCAGCAGTGGACTTCAATATAAGTGTCCTCCACAGTCCCCTGCATGGAATTCTTTGATGATGCTGTTAGTTTCATTCATAGTCAAACAATTAAGCAATATTACTTCATGATTTTTCCAAAACAAAGCACCATCTATGACACAAAACTTTGATGATTTCATCCTTAAAAATCTTTTCTTGGTCCCGGACAATCCTGGGGAAGCACACAGGTTTAACAATACAAAGCAAATATCAGCATACCATGGGGATTGCAAAAAGGTTTCACTGATCTGTGGAGTCGCCAGCTCTGGTTCATTGTCCAGTTGATTAATGTCTAAGGCTTGGAAATTTGTTTCGGACATTAGTTTGGATAAACCTTGTCCTTTTATCAGCTTGGTAGGTTTTATCTCAATGTCATATTCAAGAATGCTAGAAATCCATTTGTCTCTTTTGCCTTCTAGTCCCTCTTGAGTTAATATATCTTTTACAATGGATTTTGGGACACAGGCAATCACGTGGGAGTATAAGATGTAAATTCTAAAATCTTTGATGGCCTTAACCAGGGCATAAGCCTGCTTTTCCATAATCTGATATTTTAAGGGTGCATCTCTTAAAGCTCGCATGAAGAAAGCAATTGGCTTTTCATTACCTTGATCATCTTTTTGCAAAAGGACAGTGGCTATGGTGTGCTCAGATGCAAAAGAAAAAATGATAAAATCTTTGTCGAATTGCGAACTGGTGAGGGTAGGCGTTTGAGTCAAGGCAATTTTGATACTCTCAAAAGCTTGCTTGGTTTCACGAGACCATCTTACCTTGCCATATTTTTTTAACATATTGCTCAATAACCTCATTAGCTCAGCTAGGTTTGGGATAAATCTCCTTAGGAAATTGATCTTTCCCAAGAATGCTTGCAGCTCTTTTATATTTCTTGGATATGGGATTTGGAGGATGGCTTGAATTCTCTCAGGGTCAATTCTAATCCCATATTTTGATATGATGTGGCCTAGGAGCTTGCCCTCCTCAAGGGAAAACAGGGACTTCTTACAATTCAAGGAAATGCCATATTTCCTGCATGTCATGAAAATTTTCCTTAGATGTTTAAGGTGCTCTTGGTCAGATTTGGAGAAAGGGGTTAGGTCATCTAGGTATACAACAAGGAAATCATGTATCTCCTTGGAAAATGCAATATCCATTGCACTTTGAAAGGTAGCACCAGCGTTTTTTAACCCGAAAGGCATTTTAACATACTTAAATGTTCCCCACGGTGTGGTAAAGGCTGTCTTGTCTTGGTCATCTGGGTGAACAAGTATCTGACTAAATCCTGAAAATCCATCTAGTAAAGAAATTCTAGATGATCCCACTACTCTTTGTAAGATGTGGTCCATTTTAGGCAAAGGATAGTGGTCTTTTAGAGAGACCTGGTTTAAATTTCTCAAGTCTACACACAGTCTTATCTCTCCTGATTTTTTCCTTGTGGGAACTAAGTTAGATACCCATTCAGAGAATCTAATGGGTGCAACAATACCTCCTTCAAACATTCTCTTTATTTCTTTTTCAATGAGGGGAAGAAGCATGGGGTTGATTCTTCTAAGTTTCTGTTTGAACGGTTTTTGATTTGGTTTTAGGGGAATGGTGTGTTGAAGTACTAAGGTGTCATAGGAGTTCAAGTCCTCATAACTCCAAGCGAATACATCTTGGAACTCTTTGAACAAATCCACATATTTTGGTTTTTGATCAGGGGGCAGATTTTTGGACAACTTAATCATTTTGGTTTGTTCTGTTGTTCCTATGTTGTGTTCTTCTAAAGCAGCATTTAGAGGCTCCATTTTTGGATTTTTGGGCACATCATTGTCATCGAACATGTCTTCTAATGGAGTAAGGCCAGCAGGTATAAAATTACTCTTTAGATCAATAAACTCATCCTCTGCTCTGGCTGTTTCCTCTAAACACATTTGTTTCAGCTGTTCTATGTTTGCATTGTCAAAAACAGTTGGGTTAAGGATTTTTTTAGTTGTTGCAGCTGTTACAGCCAGGTGATTTTCTTTTGTTAGCTGTTGGGAATTGTTGATGGCATCCATGTGTCAATGTTTTGTGTTCAAAAATTCGCCCTCAAAGAGTAAGGAAATAGTTGTTAATTTGGGCATCATTTTGAAACACTTGCCAATCCTTGACATTGTTAGGGACTGAGGGCCTATGTTTTATCTCAGCAGTGAAATGGTGATTTGGTTCAAAGGGAAGCTTGCATGTGCTAGCGAAAGTTGCTAGACTGTGAGCATGAATATTATGGTCTCTTGAAATTTTGGCAAGCTTGGACTCATTAAAAGAATTGAGTATTTATGTGGCAGCAGTCCTATAGGCTCTCATTCTACTGTCATTAGTAACAAAGTTACCTTTCATTTGTTGTATAATCAGATCGGAGTCACCTAGAATGGACACTTTAGTAGCTCCTAGGACTTTGAGCAATTTTAGGCCTAAGAGGAGAGCTTCATACTCTGCCATGTTGTTTGTGCACCTGAAATTTAATCTATAGGCATGGCCTTCTGCGTGATTGTCATGTGTATTGTAGATCCATACTCCTGCCCCTGCTCCTAATTTATTGACAGAACCATCAAAACTCTAAATACCATGTGATTTCTTGCTTAAGGTTTGTATTAAGAGTTTCAGTTATCTAAGGATTGGGCAGACTTATCATTTCTGTTTCGGGAGGTTCTTCTTGTTTGCTAGTTGCCTTGACTGTTGTGGAAATTTCATGGACATTGGCAAATGATTCCTCATTGATGCATGTTTCTTGCTCTAAGGCTAAAGGCTTATCATCATTTGGAGGATTGGTGTTATCATTAAATAAAATAAAAGAATCCATATCAGAATGGATTGAGTAAATTGGAAAATTTTGGGGGTTTTCCTCACTGCTTACCACATACTTCATCAATGTTTCCCTGTACAGTCTCTTTGGTTGCCCAAAGACAAATATAGTGGCATAAGAGAGGTCAAGTTGAAGGGATCCTTGCAGTTTTGCTCCCCATGATCTTGATAGGAGCATGCCATACTTTGTGGGAATGTCAGCAACTACTACGTCCATTAGAATTGTCTTCTTGGGAAATTGGACTAGAGACACACAAAGGTCTTTGATTAAGCCTAAACACTTGACTTGACTTGAGTCGAAGGAGTATAAATCTTTATAAGGTCTTGTGACATCAAGGTTCAACTTTTCCATTACAGCTTTGGGCATAAGGTTATGTGAGGCTCCTGAGTCAAACATAGCATTATGCAAGATTTTGTCATGTATGTGCAGACTGACATAAAATGGTGGAACAGGTCTATATGTTGATTTTCCGTTAACTTATGGACCAAACAGCAAGCTCAGGGGTATCATCTAAAACATTTACATCATCCGTGACCTCTGGTAGTTGAAGTGACCTTTGGATTGTTGCCTATATACATCATGTTTGGCAAGTTCTGAGAGGGGAATGGATATCTTGAGTTTTCCAATTTCTGCTTCTAAGTTAAATGGTTTCTCCAATGGATTCTTAGTGTTGATAGTAGCAGATTTCTCTTTTTCAGGGATATTCTCTATGTCTTCTTTCTTAATGTCAGCGTTATGATGAATGACAGTTTGTGGTATTTCAGTTTTGGGAAGATTTTTTGGATTGTTGTTCAAATTTTCTTTTGAGAGAGAGGAAGGTAGAGGCTGACCAATAGGAGGTTGCATGTATGTTATATCTTCCACAGTTACCTGATGCGGGTTTGGGGAAGCAATATCAGCTAGTTCTGTTATGACAACGTTGCTTTTAATTTTGCTGGGTTGTTTGCTATCCTTTGTTCTGCTGGATGCAGGGACATCAATGGTCCTTGTTCTTAACTTATATTGTTTATGCACTTCATACACAGCAGAGTCATAACCTTGTTTGAAATCAAAAGACTCTCCCAACTTGGTCTGAAATTGTTTTACATCAGGGTAGTTTCGGTCCTCTTCAGTGAGAAAGATTTTTTGTTCATTATTCGAATCGATCAGGTTCATGTGAGTGTCATCTGTGGGCTCACTA
This sequence comes from Pinus taeda, assembly GCA_000404065.3. Taxonomy (NCBI): domain Eukaryota; kingdom Viridiplantae; phylum Streptophyta; class Pinopsida; order Pinales; family Pinaceae; genus Pinus; species Pinus taeda. Next base: position 52,202 of record APFE030527624.1, read on the forward strand.
GATGTGGATGCCTCTGCATAGTTTTCTTGGAAAGGAGGCCTAATTTCATGGTCGGGACTAGCCCTTCCAGCGTTTGTGGTCTGATTTTTTCTGAAGTTTGGGTTCCTTATAATGTTGGCCTGTTGTCCTTCCCATGATGATTTTCTCTCAACGCTCTCTACTCTGTCTCCTAGCCTATGCATGCCACTGATGATAGCATCTAGTTTTTTATCTAAGGCTGAGGGTTCTTCCTTGAAAGTGATTCTTCTCTCGGTTCTGGCTCTGTTTCTTTTGGCAATTAAGTTTGCCTCCACATTGACAGCAAAATCTTGCATCTTTGCAAGGCTTTGAGGGGCTCTTTCCCTTAACCGATATGCCATTTCAGCATCAAAACCATCAGGGAATTTTTACAAAGCAAGATCAGGTGGAGGTCTCAAATTTTGAGGTATTACATTGTAAACGTTATTAAACCTTGCACAGTAATCCAAGACAGCCTCTTGAGGTCCTCTTTTGATAGTATCATACTCAGATAGTATGTGCAATGGGTCTTTCTTTTTCTCCCATCTGTTAATAAATGTCTGGTATAAGGCTTCTGGATTTAAAATGGAATTGGGTGTAAGTGCCCTAAACCAAGTTCTGACATCACCGGTCAAACTTTGGACAAAAATCTTCACTCTCACACTGTCATCATCAATCTCATAACTCTCAAAGTAATCCTGCAATTTCTTGGTATGATGTAGGGCTGTGCAGGAATTTGTGCCATCAAAATAGGTAATTTTTGTCTGATAGTCCTGAGGCATAACCCCGGGATTAGCAGGCAGTTGTAAGGGCGCATATCTATTAGCCATATTAACATGGATAAGAGGAACAACAAGGATAAGGGGAACGACTAGAGTGACTGGGATAATAGGGGCAACCGGGGTAGTATTCGTAGTGAACGGAAGTGTAAAAGAAGTGCTTGGAGAAGTGGATGATGAAGAAGGGGAGGAAGGGTTTGAACGGAACAAAACTTTGACAGGGGTTGTGAAACTACTAGGTTGAACTATTTGGGGAATAGAAGTAGTAAAATCTTCTCATTTCTCTTGCTTTCGGTGGATTTTAGGGATTATGTTGGGATTTTCAAAAACAGCAGGGGGATTCAGATCTGGATTTGATCTGGTGTAGCGCGAATGCTTCTTGGGAGCCAGCTTCTAACTTGTTTTTTGGGAAATTTTCTAAGAACACAGGTCGACCAAAAAATTTTAAGGTTGGTTTCTTCCTCTGTGGAGCTTCAGACTGGTTTTGTGAGATTAGCTGAGGAGGTCCCCAGTGGAGTTGCCATTATGTTATCACTCAGGTTGTCCCTAAGCTCCTGAAGGGATACGGCCGAGGTAACCACAAACCAATCTTTGGATTGCAGGTTCTAGCCACCTGCAATCAGAGAGGGCTCTCTCTTAATGATTTAGCTTTGTTGGGATGATTTTAGGCTAGCTATTGGTTTCAGGGGTTTTTGATTTCTTATTTGGATGGAAGATGAATGTGAGACAGATAATTCCGAGCAGAGAGGCAAGGGAAAGTGTGATATTTCAAACCATTGGGCATGGAGTCATGGATTAAGGCTTGTTGTTGCGTTTTCTCGGTCACAAGAGGATTATGGAGTGGGATAGCTACACATGAGTCAATTACCAATTTGCTGAAAAGATGGAATGATAATTCAGTGATAAAAGGCAATCAAGAATCTTTCACCAACTGACAGGGAGGAGAAGTGAATGAATGGTTATCTAGGAGCAATTAAGAATTCCTAAACTGACATTCATATGTGAAATAAATAGTGTAAACAAGATCATTTAAGTATGCATGTTCATAACTATTCCTGATGAAAACATGGAGAAATTGCAGAAATTGAGTATTGGGTGCAGCCAAGCAAATCCTAAACTATTCTTCTTTTCTGCAATTTAGATGGTGGATTGATGATAACACAAACATAAAAATTAAACAGAGTTGAAGAAACACTTATTGAACCATGTAGAAGCACAGGAATTCCATAATCACTCCTCGACCAGTAAGACACAGCAGACAGATTCAGAATCCATACTTTCAGCAGTCTTTGATTATAGAAAATATCACATTTACAGTGCGAGTCTCTGCTCAAGCAAAATATCGAACCAACAAAGATCAAAACAACCAACCAACCCCTACTCCATTTTTCAGGGTGATATATATAAGCAAAATATCTAAAGTCATTTATTACAACCAACCTAAACAGGTCTGCAAGAAAAAGCTTTCTAAACGTAACTTATGCTGGAATTAAATGTAATCAAGTCTTTTTTGGGTTGCGCCAGTGGCAGCTGGATCAAAAAATTGAGTTAATGTGATGTCCTCTATGGCTTGGTGCACTGGTTCTGTCATAACTGTGCATTGAGTTCTGGTCCACTGATCTCCTGTGAGTTTAATGTGCAGTCATTTGTGTTGGTGAGCTTTCAATGCGTCCTCAACTGCTTCTTAACTTTCAGGGCTTTCCTTTTAATGTTGGATTTGCCTCGAGCCCTGAGAAAATCTCCTCTGATACACTTTGCCGCTACTCTGATACTCTTTGACATGCTTTTTAAGTGCATATTTGATCTGATACTCTTTAACCTCTGATCTTGGTCTCTCTCTTTCTTCAGATACGTTTAAATTGGCAAAATCGGGCTTTTTCGAGCCTTTTTGGTGCAAAAAGGGCCGAGGAATCAAAAGATTCCCTAAATATTCTCCAATATGGCTCATTTCCCATAGCGCGCTAATCGCGCATCGAAAACTACCACTGTTTTTCATTCCGGAGCTCCGAAGCTTGACTTTCGCGCTTGCGCGTTTTTCCAATTTTTTAGCTGCTGACGTCAGAATGATGTCAGTTGTATGGCGAATGACGTCAGCATGACATTAGCAGTGGGGTCCTCTGGTACGAATATGACGTCAGCAGGGTGACGTGGCAGTATGGCGGGGTGATGACATGGCGGGACACACTGGCAGGTGACGTGGGCCAGGCGCAGGCAGGAAGGGGTGAGGTGGAGCCGACGTGGCAGGATGACGCGGCGCTCCTGTTACATGGGGGGAGGGCGGTTTTGGCAGGGCATCAGACCGCTTTTGATACGGGAGCGGTTTCTGTCAGGGGCGGCCCGATGCAATGGGAAGGCGCCAGCTGCTCCGGTGTACGACGGTAAAACCGTCGGACATTGGGTGCTAACGTACTCATACAAAAGGGCGCCCGATATGGATAACAGCCGTCAGATCTGGAGGAGGCGATCCAATAGTGGACGGGAGGCGAAGAAGCACGGAGTTTAGTATAAGCACATGCGCGTTAATTTTTAATTTTTCGCGGTGCGGGTGGGTTGGAACTTTAGGCTTTCGGGTTAATTGTTTCGGCGCTTGGTTTATTTATTAATAAGAACTTAATAATTTCCAAAGAAAATGCGCGGGGGGGGGGGTTCGTTTGGAGAGGGTTTGTTTGTGTTTTGGAAGGAGTCCAAACACTAGGGAAGGGGAATTATGCAGAGATGGGGGCTCTTACTAAGGTCCAGATGACCTTGTAATTCCCAAGGGATTTTTATGGTTATATTTCAACCAGGGGGAGGGGATATTCACATAGGGGAATTATTAACATAGTTTTAATAGGGGGAAGGGGAAATTAGATAGGGAGTTAAATAATAATGTTAATAGTTAATATGAAAGTGACCAGAAAGCACTAAGTTTCAGAGATCTTAGGTTGTGAAGGGGAGATAGAACTTTGTAGAGAAAGTATGGAGCCTCCCTTGAGTAAAGCAGATCTTTACCAAGCCTAATGACATGGAAAATGGTGAAACTGAGAGATATCAATCCGATCTTGACTTCTTTTGGGGAAATTAGTAAATGAATTAGGGGAGAAGAAGAAGGGGAAGTTAGTTATGCCTGATTTGAGCTCCTCCATATGGGAACTGCCTGCTGACTGTGATTTGTATGAGTGTAACACTTGAAAATGTGGAATTAATCACAAATCAACATTCTGCAACCTCAAAATTACCTACCCAACCTACTTACCTAACATTTTTTCTTCTTTTTGGTTTGGGTGCACTTGGACTTGCAGACCCAGCTTTTCAACTTTTTCTTTCGATGTCTTCCTATCTACATCTACACTTATTTCTTCCAAGGACCCAGATTAAGCAGTTGGGCTCCTTTGATTCTCTACCTATCTAAGAATCTGCCAAGATTAAGCTATTTGGATAGATTATTCATTCTCTATATTCTAAAACAGGAAATTGAAACCTAGGGAGACCAAGGTTAAGCTGTTTGGACCTCCCTTTAGATGAAAACTTTACAAAAATGCAATAACTCTTCAAAACAAGAATGCGGTAGATGAACTTTGAGTAGCATTCTCTCATGGCCTCTTTTTGGTGAGTGTTAGCAAATATGGAGCATTGCAGCATGCAAAGTATGACATATTTGGCCTGTAAAAATGTCCATCATGAAATATGAGTAACCTGCTGCAGCAGGAGGCTAACAGAAGGGACCAAGACGTGTCGAAGTTTACCAATAATTTCCATACCGTTCGCACAAAGTTGGGTATCAAAGATTTGGAGCAGCATTTGGTACGCAAATACCGTGGCTGCCTACAAAAGTACATCCTGGAAGAAATAGAATTCCTGAACATCCCCTCACTTGGCATGGCATACTGATATGCCGCCAAGGTCGGGCAAAAGTTTAAACAGAAGAAGCTAGATTTTGGATCTACGAATTCGAAGCAAGGGAAAGGTTCCCCCAAACCACAGAACAAAGGACAAAGCCAAGGTGGGACATACCAAGACAACCCACAAAAGCTGCAAGCAAAGAACAGCGCAATAGAGCAGAAAAAGAACACGGAAAAGTGTTGTGAATTCCATAAGAGCTCCACTCACAACACAAGTGAGTGTCGGGCCAAGAAGTCCCTGGTGTTCGAGCTAAATGTTTCAGAATCAGATGCATGTTCCAACTCTGAGTCAGAACCTGACAAGGGGAACGATAAAGGGAAGCAGATTATCAATGCGAAGCCCAAAGCCACCATTGCCACCACGAAGATACAAAAGGAGGAACCCGAAGATCCAGAGGAGGAGAAGCATCTCTTCCACTCCCATATGTGGGTAAAGGGCTCCCCGCTAAAGTTCATTGTCGACAGCGGGAGCCAAAAGAACCTCATTTCGGCAGAGGTCGTGAAGCGGTTGGGCTTACCGACCATAGCACATCCACAACTATACACCATCTGGTGGCTTCACCAAGGACGGGTTATTCGCGTGAGCCAGCAGTGTCGCCTTCCATACAACATCAAGCCCTTCACAGATGAGGTATTGTGTGACATTGCTCCCCTTGAAGTTTGTGATGTATTATTAGGACAACCATACTTGTGGAAGTGACATGTTGTGTATGAATCAAGGCCCCGTGTTGTTATTGTTACATAGGGAAATAAGTTGTACAGGATACCGGAGGTAGCACCACCTACCGTCATCTCTTTGGTTACTACAAAACGATGCAGTAAGCTCATTTCCAAAACCGGGAAATTTGTTTTCCTGATTATACGCCCTCAAGGAAAGAAGAATACAGTGGCCACGACCTCCAAACAGGGCCCCTCCACACGACAACTACAAACGGAAAAGGTCGTGGAGAGTACAAGGAAATCTTCACCTCCCCCGCAGGGGTTCCTCTGCACTGTCAGGTCAAGCACTCCATCGATCTGACCCCAGGTGCGTCGCTACCCAATGGACCAATTTATCGGCACTCCATTCTGCAGAACGATGAAATCAAGAGGCAGATTCAGGAGCTGCTGCAGAAATTTCACATCTGTCTGAGTTCATCACCCTATGGGAGCCCAATCGTGTTGGTACAAAAGAAGGATGGGACTTGAAGACTCTATATTGACTATCGGGTGTTGAACAAGATCATTGTCCATAATAGGAACCCGATCCTGTGGATTGATGACCTCCTGGACCAACTAAAGGGGCCAAATATTTCAGCAAGATCGATCTGAAGTCAGGATATCACCAAGTACCAATCGAACCCCCTGATGTGTGGAAGACTGCCTTCAAAGCCAAGGAGGGTCTTTTCGAATGGTTGGTTATGCCTTTCGGATTGACAAATGCTCCTGCAACCTTCATGAGGCTAATGGATGACATCTTGTGGCCATTCACCAACTCATTTGTAGTGGTATACTTGGATGACATCCTGATCTTCAACCAGAGTTGGGAAGAGCACCTCCACCACATCTGACAGGTTTTCCAAACATTACGGTAACACAAGATATGTGCCAATTTGGAGAAATGAAATTTTGGCATGACCTAGGTTTAGCATCTGGGATACATTATTGATGAACAGGGGGTGCATGTGGATCCAGCCAAGATCCAAGTCATTCGAGATTGGCCATCTCCAACCACTCTGACAGAGCTCCACAGCTTTCTAGGTCTTGCCAACTTCTACCGCAGGTTCGTGTTGGGGTTTTCTCATATCACTTGGCCCTTGAGTCAAGTCACCAAGGGAGGAGCGAAAGCAAAATTCTTTTGGTCTGAATCTCAATAGAAGGCATTCACAGAGTTGAAATATCACCTCTACACGGCACCAGTGCTCACGTTACTAGATTTGCAACAACCATTTGAGTTCGAGACAGATGCCTCTGACTATGTTATTGGGGCAGTCCTTACTCAATACGGGCATCCAGTGGCATATCATAGTGAGACACTTTCAGACATAGTCCAGAAATATCCCACTTATGACAAAGAGATGTATTCCATTGTGCAGGACTGCCGACAATGGAAGCATTACATTTTGGGGAAGGAAACGGTCATCCACACAGACCACCAACCCCTGCAGTTCATACAGACCCAAGGGAAATTGCAGAATGATCACCCTCAGAAGTGGTCTACATACATGCAACAGTTCCATTTGAATATCAAGTATAAGAAGGGCAGCACCAATAATGTTGCAAATTGCCTCAGTCGACCATCGATCATGGCGTTAACCGTCGTGCTCAACTCTTATGGGCACGAGACTTCTGATTGGCGACTTCTCTACAAAAGCGACACAGAATTCGACCACACATACCAAACACTCTTGGAGGGTTGGCATGTTCCAAATTTTCACCTCCAGGATGCCCTATTATGCCACCTAGGTCACCTTTGTGTTCCTTCAAGCGAGTGTGCCAAGATGATTTGGGAAGCACACTACAGTCGAGCTGTTGGCATTTCGGGGTCGAGAAAATGGTGGCAGTACTGCAAAAATATTTCTATTGGCCGAATCTTCGACAGGATGTCGGGAAGTACATTAGATCATGTACTGCCTGTGCCATTGCCAAACCGAACATCAAGAAGCAAGGCCTCTATACCATGCTGCCTACCCCTAGTCGACCTTGGGAATCCATCTCCATGGATTACATGTCAGCCCTTCCTTCCACTAAGCATGGAAACGATTGTGTTTTTGTGGTCGTCGACAGGTTCTCGAAGATGGCCATTATGGCGACCTGTAAGAAGAATATCACAACAAAAGCCACTGCTAAACTCTTCTTTAAATGAGTGTGAATGCACTTTGGGATCCCAAAGTCTATCATCTCATATTGGGACAGTCGGTTCCTCAGTACATTTTGGTCCAGTCTCTGGTCGATGCTGGACACCAAACTCACTAAGTCCACAGCCTTCCATCCTCAAACTCATGGCCAGACATAGGTTGTCAACAGGATGATTGTACACATTCTGCACATGTACAACTCAAAGCATCCACGCAAATGGGACAAGAGCCTCCCCTATGTTCAACACAACTACAACCGAGCTCTTCATAGCTCTACTGGCCACAACCCTTTTTATGTGGGCTTGGGATTCCATCCACTATGTCCCACTGATGTGGCCATGCCATTTGCAGCTACTCACACAGATTCGTCTCATGTACAATATGAAACAGATAAGGCAACCAGCTTCATTGAGCACATACAACATATTTTCCAGCAACTCCATGACATTCTGGAGAAATCATATGCCAAGTACAAGTAGCGACATGATCAACATCAGGTGCCACACAAGGTTCAGGTGGGCGGCAAAGTCTGGTTGCATTTGCAAAAGGAATGCCTTACTGGAGCCTATCGGAAACTGAGACCACTCTGATATGGTCCTTACACCATTACTAAGGTTGTGGGAGACAATGCATTTGAGCTCAGCATTCCCCCATTCCTTGGCCTGCACCTAGTGTTCAATGTGGACTGCCTTCGGCCATACTTTCCACCATTAATAGACACATCGGACATCGCAGAACATCTCACACCCACAGAATTAAAACCAGATTGCATGGAACAAGTTGCAACTGATCGGATCATGGACACACAGATCAAGCACACTCGCCAATAGAATATCCAACTATATCGAGTTGTCAAAGCAGGCCAACTCCTTCACCAGGGCAAGTGGGTCACCTTGGACCAAGTTCAGCAGAAGTTTCCTCCTCTCATGGAGGAAAACAACGCAATGAGGATTATTGCTTCCTAAGGGGGGAGGAATGATCCAGGTGGATATTGGTGGCCACCTGCCAAGTCCACTTGGACCCCCACCATTTTTTCTCTTAGCTTTTTCAGTTTCCTTAATTGTAGCACAACTTACTATTTTTAGCAGTTTTTTGGTCCTGAACTTCCGGAGACGTTTTGAGGCCCTAAACGACGTTTTTTTGGGAAAAATAGTAGCAACATGGGTCCATGGACTGATGTTTCTCTTCCCAAAGTTGTACTTCTCATATAGATCTTTCTAACAAGATATTTTGTGCGTCAAATGGAGATCATATGCCAAAGTTACGACCCCGGGAAGTTGATGTACCAATTTACCCAAACGGGGCCCACAATTTGGCATTTCATCTTCTAGGGTTAGGTTTTTGGATGTTTTGGGTTTTCCATTGTTTCTCAACAATAAATAGCCTTCAAGCCTCATTGTAACATAGTTCAGAGGCATGTAGCCGCCACATCTCTTCTCAGAGATAAGCTACCATCGCCCTAGCTGGTTTATTTCCATTTCTATTTGTAAGCATATTTCAGTATTTTACATTAATAAAATGAAGTATTATTTTCGCTACATATTTGTGTTTATGGTTATCCTTGTAATTTGTTGCATTCCTATTTAAATTTGGATCAGTGGTATCATAGTGGTCTTCTTTTTTTCTCTATTTTTCTTTGCATGTCCCCAACGAGGTCGGGATATAAGGGGCTAGGGCTTGAACTGGTCGAACCTTTGCAAGACTAGCCTCGCAAATGACGGCCTCCCATGGTGGATGAAAAGAAAGATGAGGGGGCAAGAGATCCTATCAAAATATTGCTCGAAGAAGCCCTCGGGTGACAAAGGAACACGATGATGGACAACTTTGGCCCAGATCCTTCAGCGGCTACCTAGAGGCGACGCATCAGCTTCCAGCAGCTCCTCTGGAAATGCCACGCCCTTTAAGGTACAAGTTAATTTGGAAATCCCCATCTTCGAGGGTCAAACAGATGCATATGCCATAGATAAATGTTTAAATCTGCTAGAGGGTTATTTTTTTGTTCATGATTTTTCCAGTTGGGAAAAGATTGTTTTCACTCTTTTCAAAGCAGCCCCCCATGTCAAGGACTGGTGGGAAACATACTGTGAGCTGAAGGATGAAAGTACTGGCTCACTATTTTCTGCCACACCCACTTGGGATTCATTCCGGGATGCCATCAAGGAGCAGTACTACCCTGTCAAAATCTATGAGGATCAATACATAAAGTGGACCACGCTGCGGCAAGGGAGGGACCAAGACATGCCAGATTTTACCAATATTTTCCATACCCTTCACACAAAGTTGGGTATCAAAGGTTCGGAGCAGCATTTGGTACTCAAATACCGCGGCTGCCTACACAAGTACATCCAGGAAGAAATAGAATTCTTGAACATCCCCTCGCTCGGCATGGCATACCGATATGCCGTCAAGGTCGAGCAAAAGTTTAAACAAAAGAAGTGAGACTTTGGATCTGTGAATTCAAAGCAAGGGAAAGGTGCCCCCAAACTGCAGAACAAAGGACAAAGCCAAGGCGAGACGGCACCCACCAAAGCAGAAAGCAAAGAACAACATAGTGAAGCCGAAAAAGGACACGGGAAAGTGGTGTGAATTCCATAAGAGCTCCACTCACAACACAAGTGAGTGTCGGGACAAGCAATCACTAGTGGCTGAGCTAAAGGTTTTAGAATCAGATGCATGTTTAGACTATGAGTCAGAACCTGATAAGGGGAATGACAAAGGGAAGGATATTATCGATGCGGAGCCCAACGCCACCATTGCCACCACGAAGATACAGAAGGAGGAACCCAAAGATCTAAAGGAGGAGGAGCATCTCTTCCACTCCCATATGTGGGTAAAGAGCTCCCCGCTACAGTTCATTATCAATAGCGGGAGCCAAAAGAACCTCATTTCTGCAGAGGTCGTGAAGCGGTTGGGCTTACTGACCACAGCACATCCACAACTGCACACCATCAAGTGGCTTCACCAAGGACGGGATCTTAGCATGAGCCAGCAGTGTCACCTTCCATACAACATCAAGCCCTTCACGGATGAGGTATTGTGCGACATTGCTCCCCTTGAAGTTTGTGATGTATTATTAAGACAACCATACTTGTGGAAGAAACATGTTGTGTATGAATCAAGGCCTCATCCTGTTATTGTTACATTGGGAAATAAGTTGTACAGGATACCAGAGGTAGCACCACCTATCGCCACCTCTTTGGTTACTGCAAAACAATGCAGTAAGCTCATTTCCAAAACCAGGAAATTTGTTTTCCTGATGATACACCCTCAAGGAAAGAAGAAGACGGTGGCCATAACCTCCAGACAGGGCCCCTCCACACGACAACTACAAATGGACAAGGTCGTGGAGGAGTGTGAGGACATCTTCACCTCCCCCATAGGGGTTCATCTGCACTGTCAGGTCAAGCACTCCATCGATCTGACCCCAGGTGCACCACTTCCCAATGGACCAATCTATCGGCTCTCCATTTTGGAGAATGATGAAATCAAGAGGGAGATTCAGGAATTATTGCAGAAAGGTCACATTTGTCTGAGTTCATCGCCCTATGGGAGCCCGATCGTGTTGGTACAGAAGAAGGATGGGACTTAGAGACTCTGTATTGACTATCGGGTGCTGAACAAGATCATTGTCTGTAATAGGTACTTGATCCCGCGGATTGATGACCTCCTGGACCAACTAAAGGGGGCAAAATATTTTAGCAAGATTGATCTGAAGTTAGGATATCACCATGTACCAATCAAACCCTCTGATGTGTAGAAGATTGCCTTCAAAGCCAAGGAGGGCCTTTTCGAATGGTTGGTTATGCCTTTCGGATTGAAGAATGCTCCTGCAACCTTCATGAGGCTAATGGATGACATCTTGCAGCCATTCACCAACTCATTTGTAGTGGTATACTTGGATGACATCCTTATCTTCAACCAGAGTTTGGAAGAGCACCTCCACCACATCTGACAGGTTCTCCAAACACTACGGCAACACAAGCTATGTGCCAATTTGGAGAAATTCATTTTTGGCATGACCTAAGTTCATTATTTTGGATACATTATTGATGAACAGGGGGTGCATGTGGATCCAGCCAAGATCCAAGTCATTCGAGATTGGCCATCTCCAACCACTGTGACAGAGCTCCACAGCTTTCTAGGTCCTGCCAACTTCTACCGCAGGTTCGTGTTGGGGTTTTCTCATATCACTTGGCCCTTGAGTCAAGTCACCAAGGGAGGAGCGAAAGCAAAATTCTTTTGGCCTAAATCTCAACAGAAGGCATTCACAGAGTTGAAAGATTGCCTCTGCACGGCACCAGTGCTCGCGTTACCAAATTTGCAACAACCATTTGAGGTCGAGACAGATGCCTCTAACTATGCTATTGGGGCAATCCTTACTCAACACGGACATCCAGTGGCATATCACAATGAGACACTTTCAAAAACATTTCTGAAGTATCCCACTTATGACAGAGAGATGTATTCCATTATGCAGGCCTGCCAACAATGGAAGCATTACATTTTGGGGAAGGAAATGGTCATCCACACAGACCACCGACCCCTGCAGTTCATACAGACCCAAGGGAAATTGTAGAATGATATACATCAGAAGTGGTCTACATACTTGCAAAGTTCCTTTTGAATATCAAGTATAAGAAGGGAAACACAAATAATGTTGCATATTGCCTCAGTCGACCACCGATCATGGCGTTAACTGCTATGCTTAACTCTTGTGGGCACGAGACTTCTGATTGGCCACTTCTCTACAAAAGCAACCCAAAATTCAGCCACACATACCAGACACTCTTGGAGGGTCGGCATGTTCCAGATTTTCACCTCCAGGATGCCCTGTTATGCCACCTGGGTCACCTTTGTGTTCCTTCAAGCGAACGTGCCAAGATGATTTGGGAAGCGCACTAAAATCGGGCTACTAGGCATTTCGAGGTTGAGAAAATGGTAGTAGGACTATAAAAGTATTTCTATTGGCTGAATCTTCGACAGGATGTCAGGAAGTACATCATATCATGTATTACTTGCGCCATTGCCAAACCGACCATCAAGAAGCAAGGCCTTTATACCCCGCTGCCTACCCCTAGTCGACCTTGGGAATCCATCTTCATGGATTACATGTCAGGCCTTCCTTCCACTAAGCATGGAAATGACTGTGTTTTTGTGGTTGTCGACAGGTTCTCGAAGATGGCCATTATGGCAGCCTACAAGAAGAATATCATAGCAGAAGCCACTGCTAAACTCTTCTTTGAATGAGTGTGGGTGCACTTTGGGATCCCACAGTCTATCATCTCAAATCAGGACAATCAGTTCCTCAGTACATTTTGGTCCAGTCTCTGGTCGATGCTAGACACCAAAATCATGAAGTCCACAGCCTTCCATCCTCAAACTGATGGCTAGACAAAGGTTGTCAATAGGATGATTGTACACATTTTGTGCATGTACAACTCAAAGCATCCATGCACATGGGACGAGACCCTCCCCTATGTTCAGCACAACTACAACCGAGCTCTTCATATCTCAAATGGCCACAACCATTTTCAGGTGCGCTTGGGATTCCAGACACTATGTCCCATTGACGTGGCCATGCCATTTGCAGCTACTCACACCGATTCAGCTCATGTACAGTCTGAAACAGATAAGGCAACCAACTTCATTGAGCACATCCAACATATTCGCTAGCAGGTCCATGACATTCTGGAGAAATCAAATGCAAAGTACAAGCAGTGACATGATCAACATCGGGTGCCACACAAGTTTCAGGTGGGTGACAAAGTCTGGTTGCATTTGCAAAAGGAACGCCTTACTAGAGCCTATCGGAAACTGAGACCACTCCGATATGGTCCTTACACCATTACTAAGGTTGTGGGAGGCAATGCATTTGAGCTTAGCATTCCCCCATTCCTTGGCCTGCACTCAGTGTTCAATGTGGACCTCCTTCGGCCATACTTTCCACCATTACTATCCACATCCGACATTGCATAACAGCTCACACCGACACAATTAAATCCAGATTGCATGGAACAAGTTGCAACTAATCGGATCATGGGCACACAGATCAAGCACACTCGCCAACAGAATATCCAACTGTATCAAGTTGTCAAAGCAGGCCAACTCCTTCACCAAGGCAAGCGGGTCACCTGGGACCAAGTTCAGCAGAAGTTTCCTCATCTCATAGAGGAACTCAACGCAATGGGGACCATTGCTTCCTAAGTGGGGAGGAATGATCCAGGTGGATATTGGTGGCCACTTGCCAAGTCCACTTAGACCTCCACCATTGTTTCTTTCAGCTTTTTCAATTTCCTTAATTGTAGCACAACTTACTATTTTTGGCAGTTTTTTGGGTCATTAACTTCTGGAGCCGTTTTGAGGTCCTAAATAACGTTTTTTGGGAAAAATGGGAGCAACATGGGTCCATAGACTGATGATTCTCTTCCTCAAGTTGTAATTCTCGGATAGATCTTTCTAACGAGATATTGTGCACGTCAAACGGAGATCATATGCCAAAGTTACGACCCCAGGAAGTTGATGTACCAATTTACCCAAACAGGGCCCACAGTTTGGTGTTTCATCTTCTAGGGTTAGGTTTTTGGATGTTTTGGGTTTTCTATTTCTCAACAATAAATAGGCCTTCGATCCTCATTGTAACACAATTTAGAGGCATGTAGCCGCCACATCTATTCTCAGAGATAAGCTACCATCGCCCTAGTTGGTTTATTTCCATTTCTGTTTGTAAGCATATTTCAATATTTTACATTTAATGAAATGAAGTATTATTTCCGCTACATCTCTGTGTTTATGGTTATCTCTTTAATTTGTTGTGTTCCTATTTAAATCTGTATCACTCATCTGCATGCAACTAAAGCTCCCTCTCAAGGGGATATCTAATGGCCTTCTCTTCATCGAAATTCACATCTCTACAAACCATTGTCATCCTGTGAGATGGAATGTACGCCCGATAACTATGAGGTGTATCAGTGTACCCCACAAATATGCCCAACTCAGTTGTTGGGTCTAGATTTTTCCTTGCATCCTTGGTAACATAATAGTAAACTAATGAACCAAAGTTCCTGAAGTGTGCCACATTTGGTTTCTTACTTGAAAAAAGATTATTCTGGTGTACCCATCCTGAGAATCCGATGAGGACTCCTGTTCTACACATATACAATAGTGTTGCATGCTTCAGCCCACAAGTGCAACGGTCGGCCCTGATCATGTAACATCGTCCGTGTAGCGCCCACAATACTTTTTTTCTTCCTTTCAGCCACCTCATTCTATTGTGGGTTATGGGGTGCTATTAACTCCCGTCAAATGTCTTCTAATGCACAAAATTTCTTGAATTCATTCAACATATAATCTGCATCGTTATCGCTCCTAGGAGCCTTCACTTTCCTACCATTGTATTTCTCAAAAAGTGCTTTAAATTTAAAAAAAAATAGAGAACTTTTGATCTTTCTTTTGCATGACTAAAGTCCAGCACTTATGTGAGAAATCATCTACAAATATTACATAATACGTGTGATTTGTCGTGGAGGCTGCCGAGAATGGTCTACACACATCTGAGTGAACTCTTTCAGGGATCTCTTGCACTCGATTGTCCTTATCATGAAAGGTGGCTATTGTATACTTTCCTAATGTACACCCTTTGCATGCATCTCTATGCTCTATTGTACCCTTTGGAAGTCCTGTAAAAATCTATTGCATGATATTCAAAGCTCCATGGTGCAAGTGACCCAATCTTCTATGCCACAACTCACTAATGTCTTGGCTTTGCAACCTCTCTTCTTTTGTGCTCGAAATAGCACATTCTTCTACATCCAATTTGTAGAGGTTCTTTACCCAAACCCTGATCGGATTCACTCGTCTTGAGGCTACGTGACGAATGAAAGCCTTTTCTTTTCTAAATATCACATCATAGCCACGGTCCTCCAACATGGCAACTGAAACCAAATTCTTCTTCAAACTCGAAACATACATGAAATCTTTTAATGTGAGAGGAGTACCAGACTCCCTCTGAAAAGTAATAGCACCAATTTTAGTTGCGTTATACTTTCCATCGTCTCCCATTTCGATGTGCATCTAGAGGTCCTTCTCCTCCAAGTCACTGAAGAATTCTTTGTTGTCGGTCATATGGAATGAGGCTCCACTATACAAATACCACACACTACCCATCACCGATGTCACCACGCAAGCGATGAGGGTGAAATACAACTCGAATTGTGAAGCAAGAGCTTCACTTGCCTCTCCTCTTGAGGGCTTCTTGTCGGCCTTCTTATGCAGACACTTCATGGCATATTGTCCCAACACATGATAGTGAAAATGTTTAATCTTGGACAAGTCCTTCTTCTTGTCGCCATAATTGGAATCTAATTCTGAATGAGATGACTTACCTTTCCCTTTCTTCTCCTTTCTAGCTAACGCACAGTTATCCTCATTATCATGCTTGGATGAGGTTTCATGTCTGATGTTCCACTGAATCTCTTCCTGCACCAAGTTAGACCACAAACACTCCCACTCTGGTAGTTTCTAGATCCCATTTACTAAATCCTGGTAGTTGTGCCAGCACTTGGGAAGGCCCAGAAGTGTTAGGTTGACTAGATCATCTTCAACAACTGTAATGCCAACACTTCCAAGCTCATCTCGACATTGGGTTAACTTGGTCAAGTACTTTGGTATTGTGTCACCCTTCTCCATCTTGATTTTTATGAGCTTATACTTCAGTGCCAACTTCCTGTGGTCATTATTGTTTTGAAACAGGTATGTCAAGGCCTTCCACATTGCATATGGAGTCTTCTTACCATGGACGTTCGAGACAATATGATCTCGAACTTCTTTTAGGATCATCCTTCTCACCTTTGCAACACATTTTCTCCACTCTACGAGATTTTGAGCATCAGTTGGATTAGTAATATCTTTATCTATGAATTCCTTAAGCTTGTTGCCTTCCAACACTGCCTCCATCTCAAGGGCATATTTGAGTCTCAATCCGTAAAATGACATCCTGCTGACTCTGAAGAATGATACTGCGAAACATATTTCACCTGCAAAAATCAAACTCATATTCTCCTCTTCTAGAGTAATTTATGCTCTGATACCATGTAGAAATTCCTTTTAGATTCAAACTGCTAATTGTAATTTACTAAAACAATATACTTGAATCTACTCTCCTCATCAACAGAAACATTAAATGATCGTGAAACCACGAAGCATATAAGAGAAATAATTCAATCAACACATTACACAATGATTTCCTAGGGAAAGCCACAGCTAAAAACCCCTACTATCTGTATATTGCATTAGTCAAAAGATATGAGAAGATTACAATGTTTTTCTCAAGCCCGAGCAACCTCCGCACTATCTCTATTTGTATCACTGCTTCCTAAACAAGCCTAGGCCAATACTTAACCAATTTATCACTTGCCCAAGTCCCTATTTCCTTGCATTGTTTCCTTGGGAATTAGCCCCTATTAATTAGGGAAATTCCTCAAATTAATTGCGCAATCCATCATAAGCCTTCCTCTGACTGCATGCACCACCTATACAATTCAGATGGTTATACAACTGATAGTACATTGTCCCTGAACTCCAATATCAAGTGGGTAAATCTCATATCTGACATGCATGAGTTATTTATGAGTGAACCATCAGTTAATTGGTTGATCACTGTAGGAAACACCCCACTCCTAGACCTCCCATTAGTTCCTCCAATAGTTTCAACTAGTTTAACTAGATTTAACTCAGTTAAGCTGAATTAAATAATTACAACTCAAAATTAACTCAACCAGGCATCCTATAAAGTATGAGACACTCTACATGACTCAAGTTAGACGCTCACCTCAAATTAATCGAGAAAACTATGTCAAATTAACTTAGTTAACTAATACAAGTTGTCATGTGATGTGGAATTAAAATTTTATTCCTAATTTAGTTCAAGGACAAAATTAAATTAGGATTTTCTTGTTGCATTTTCAACAATAAATAGTGCCATAAGTCATACAAGAAAAGAATTAAAACATCTACTAGAATATGTATTTACAACTATAAAATGTAAGATATACATGGCAGATTGTTATAGCAAGCAGTTATAACCATGTCAAACAAGCTTCAACAATATTTACTACTAGTATTTCATATAGAAATTTATCAACAAGAGAGATGCTAAGTACAAAACAAACGTTATTGCAATTAAAAATGCGAAGAAAAACCCGGATGCGGGTGATTATCCAGGTAATTAATTTGATAAGACGGTCAGACGGCAGATGGGTTGGCCACATGGCCACTTGTGTCCACCCCCAAGCCCACCTGAGGTGCATTCAAGTCACCTTGCAGGTGCCCTTAAATGAGTCCCAAGGTCGAGACTGTTGCACCTCTTTCATAGCTATGGTGTCTGCAGAGCATTATGTTATCCCTCCCCCCTTGCTCCATTGTGTTTGCCCTCCGTAGGCCGTAGAGCCATGCTCTCACACTGTAACTAGCTATCAATGCTAGCTGCTAAGTTGTATTGACCTGGGTAACGGATTTCATTATTCTCAAACCAGGCTCTGCAACTTAGCTCTAGCTCAGATCTCCTCTGTCCATCCTGTTAGCACTTGAGATTTCACCTCAGGCTGAGAAAGGAAAACCTTCAAGGCAACATCAAACCATTTCACCTCGTAGCTAGCCCTACGGGGTATGAGAAGGCTCTCTCCGGTCAATCTCGTTATATTTTCAATGGGAAGAGATGACCAATCAAGGTAACACAGATATTAGGCTAGTAAACTGATTTGAAAGTTGATTTGGGG
>APFE030527625.1:0-25613 GCA_000404065.3 Pinus taeda
TTGCCTCAACTATCACTTAATGAATCAGAGATTAAAATCAAGAACTTGAGATGGATAAATTGTTAATGAAAGAAGCTTTTAACTTAAGAGACACATAAAGTATTTCATCATAAGTTATTCATCTCAATACTCAAAATCATAATAAAAACCACTTGCATGCAATCAAAGAAACTAGTTGTAATTCATCATTTTAGCAGAAGAGATGCTCAACTTGAACACTTGTGTTTCTTCAACTCAATAAAGTGATGAATAAGCTAATAACTAAAGCAATCAATTACCATTCATGAACCATAAAGCAATCTGAAATAAAGCATTGAAAAATCAGTTCTACACTAAACAGATTACAAGAAATAAAACTAGTTAACAATGAAGTGTACTTAGCTTGGAATGGGGGCCCTCCACCCTTGCCTTGCACACTTGAGAAGTGATATCAGAAGCTCAAATCAATTACACATCCATAGCATTGAGCAGAAAAATAATAATAGCACAAGTCTTCAAATTAATTCCTCAATGCAAAAGTATCACAGCATAAAAGTATAATAAGTCAATACATGAGCCATCAAAGTTGTGGCTCTTAAATAAGGAGTCTCATGAAACAAACTGATCTACATTCACTCTAACAAACCCATCCCAAGAAATATGACTAATCCCATTGAATATCAAAACTACCCTCATCCCAAGAAATATGACTAATCCCATGGAATCTCACTACCCTCATCCCAAGAAATATGACTAATCCCATGGAATCTCAAAACTGCCCTATTTAGATGGGATTTCTGGATGACTAGTCATGATTGACTAGCTCCAAATGGGCCTAATAAAGCTTGTTCTATTGGAACCAAGCATAGGTGGCTTAGTCCTAGTTCCCAAGCTTTCCATTCATGTATTCAATTCATGCCCAAGTGTCCTGCAACCACATCAACCATAGAGTGATTACGGGAATTTCTGAAATTGCCAAATTTGCACTTAAAATCAAACTTTTATAAAAACTTTAGAAATTGAAAAATTAAATTTAAATACCTAAATGGATCTCAAATATACATCAAAATGGAATGAATGAAGTGAAAATGGATGATAAATAGATGGTTAAGTAAGTTTCTTAGAGCAAAATAAGACCAAAACTAAGGCCCAACATCTCTCCCTTGCTTATCATCAAACATGTCCCCATGCTTGCTTGCTCCTCTTGGATCCTCTGCCTTCTGTAGTAGATGTTGTACCTGTAGATGTTTCCCTACCCAAACAATCCAATCCTGATTCATGCCTTTCCTTGAACAAATCTACTTTAACCTTCTGTTTCTCATATTTTGCCTGCCACATATTTTTGTCCTTTAGCCATTTGAATGCTTACCTAGAAAGTAACTCATTTCTCCGTTTCAGTCTGCCTACTTCTTCTTTTAACTTTTCATTTGTTTTGATCAGCTTAGCATTTTCCTTCTTATGTGCCTTTTTTTCTTCTGTTAATTGCTTTTCCAAGATTTTGATAATTTCCAATTGATCAATTAAGTCCTGGATTTTGGCCAAATTGATTTCCTTTTCAAAATCTTGTGTTGTTTTCATTAATGATGCTGCTGCTGCATCATCATCATATGTGGAATCTTGTTCAAGGACTTCTTGTGAAATATCATGTTCTTCTTGTTTTCTGGGAAAATATGCCTCTACTTCTTTGTCTAAGTCAATGGGATTCTTATTCCCAAACCTCCTAGGAATAGACATGACAGATATTTCAGTTTCATGCATGGCCATATTTCTAGCTCTTGTTCTTCGATACAAGGGGGAATTCATCAAGATTTTGTTTTCCTGATCTATTTTGTCCTGTGCCTCAATAATCTGTTCAGTAAAATGATTTTTAATCATGAATTCTCTCCACACTATGCCCTGTGATCTCACCTGGTACTCCACTAGGATTTTGATTAATCCTTGATGGTATATCTGTGCTGCTTTAGGCCTGTGTTCCTGTTTTACTGTTTCAATCATTCTCACAAGACTCCTATATAGGAAATATGGCAAATTAATCCTATCCTCCCCTCTGATGTGCTGTAGAAGTCTGACATGATACAAGTGGGAAATGCTATATCCTCGATCACAAGTCAAGAACTTTTGGATGACCAACACCAATTCACCCCATTGTTCATTAAACCATTCCCTGGGTATCCCTTTTGTCCTATCAAATGTCCCCTTCAGGTTTTTCTCAAGGAATAAAGTCCAGGCTTTCTCCTTGAAGTGTAGGCCTTTGTAATACTTCTCCCCTATCATTGTCAAATCTAAGGCTTTGGACAGGTATTCTTGGGTTACCGGAACAATGATTTCCCCTACTCGAGTCTAGTCTTGACTGAAATTATTTATAAATTCCTTGGTTATCTCCTCAGAATGGCCATTAAATTTTTGTAAAAAGTCTATCGTCCCTGCCTGATAAAGTTTTTCTATAGTCTCTTTTCCCCAGCTTTCTATCTGAAATTTTGGCTCTACTCGGTTTGTCATTGTTTCTGTAAACCAATCAATGTATGCTTCTGCTGTTACTAACTTCATTTTAACAATAAAAATTTATGGCTATTGTTCTTTTAAAATGAAATTCTGGAAGCAAAGAAGCTTACCTTCCTCCTCTGACTCAACTCAACTCTGACTTCTTTAAACTCTGTTATATTCTTCCCTTTGCGAAAGCACTGTTTTAATCCCCTGTTCAATGCAAACAACACCTGTATACCTCCTGTTAATATGCTAATCTTTGTTCTTGAAAATTAAATACACATGCAAACAATAACCATGTTTACTCATCGCCCAAAAAAACATGATTTACTGTGTATTTAAAACAAAAACTGAAGAATTTGGCTCTCGGCCTCATCATCAAAACCAAGATTCCCAAAATGTTCTCGGCCTAAGCAAAAACAACGCTCTCAACTGTATCATAAAATTCTGAGAATTATGCTTGCGGCCTCATTATCAAAACAAAACTTCTCAACACACTCTCGGCCTAAGAAAAATCATTTATATAAAGGCATTCGATTGTAGTGTAAAATTTGGAAAATATGCTTGCAGACTCATCATAAAAACCACAAAAATGCATAAAGGCTCTCGGCCTCAACCAAATATGCAAAAAAAACTCCCGACCTCAACCAAATATGCATAAACTTCTTGGCCTCAACATGACACTATATACATATTTCGGCCTCAAAATATCAATTAAAAACACAGCATTGTTGAATGGTTCAACAAATCAACTCCCTTTGGCAACAAACAATGCATAAACTCTCGGCCTTAGCATGACACTATATACAATCCGGCATTCGATCCCCTGTTCTGGTCAAACCACAAATATATCAACATGCACAGGCACATAACAGAGACCATAAATGCATCACAGTTGATAGCACACAGCAAGGGGTATGTTAATTGAAACACTGGTTAATCAATTAACAGCGCATATTTGAAACAACCCTCGGCGCTATATGAACTCTGCCTCCCCTATTTCGAACTAACTCTCCGTTTCTAATGCACCACATTCCACATGCAATTCGAAATCCTTTAACGTGTTGTTCATGCAATATATCTAGACTTTAAATGTTTCTTGTTTAACTACAGCTTGCTATACCAGGATTAACGCATCGAAATCTATCAATATATCTGTAAATGCTGTCAACTGGAGATAATACAGATATGTAGCGTTACCTGACTGTCAATGAGAGCGTGGAGTGTAACCGGGCGCTCCAAATCCCTATTACTTCGGTCAATTAAACTGGTGGCAAAGCAATGGATCTATTAGTTAATGACAAGCAATCACAACATATCCCACAGTCTCCGAGCATAAATAAACTCCACTCTTACTTGACTGGATCCCGAAAATCGGCTTTCTCTGAACATTAAACCTGGACTCCTTCTTTAAATTCACCTCAAACTCATTTCACCCTCCTTTTTACTGTGCTGCAGCTTCAAACACCATTTCTCTGAGCTATGGCAATGAGGATTATGGTTTAAATAGTGTAGGAGAGGTCAGTTTATGACCATTTCAGGGCTGTACTGCGCTTCTCATCCATTGGTGTTTACAATGCGTGGTTTACATGGCCGTCCACTTTGACCAGTCGCCCAACTGTGTCATGAGGATGGCCGAATTATTGTTTCATACGCATGACCTTTCACTGTTATATTGTCCAATGACGACGAGTTGCCATGACACCGTGTTAAGCCCGTACCTTTGTGCTGGCCTGTTGGTGTTTGTGGTTAACGTTTCATTCATGGTTGCAGCGTTTTTTATTATGGCCACCGTCGTGCACTTTGCATTACAATGATATATTTGCAATAATGTTTCATTACCCCGCCGCAATTCTTATATGCATAACTATGTCATATGGTTTGTGCGCAGCCGTTTCATATGTTTGTGCCCTTCTATCCTTTGCTTTATAACATATACCATATGTGCCACATTTTTATGCCTTTGCTATGTCATATTCCATATGTTATGCGCCCTGGTACCATATGCATGATCCTTAGGTTATATGCGTGTTGGGTTTTATGCCTTATATCCTATGCACGTTGGTTTCACACACCATAACCTTATATCGTTTGCTTCATATACCATAACATTATAGCCTTTGCGCATTAGATTTTATATACTATAACTTTAGTGCATTCATATTTTTTAACTATGGTATATGTTGTTATGACAAATAACTTTTTGGTTTCCATATAGCGCATGGGGTTTATTTTGACTTGTATAACATAACTTTATAATTTTAAAATGACCATTTGGGTCATATTTAAAATTATTACCACCACTAATGCTTTGAGTTGTATGCGCAGGTGAAAAGAGTTGTCCTAGCTTGGTCTTTTGCTTCTAAAGAAAAATACCTAGGGTTATAGGGAATATGTATAGGGAATGTATATGAATGAAATGGAATATGTATAGGGAATATGGGATATGTATAAGGAATGTAGGATATGAATGTTAATTAAGATCCTCAGGTACTAACTTCAATTAGATCAAAGACTAAAAATTTCTAAAAAAAAGATTGAATTTCAAGCACAAAATGACTATGAATATACTCCCTTGGATGATGTCTGTATAGGTGGGATGGAATCAAAATGTTGTAGATGGATGAAAAGTAGACTTTTATTGCTGCTCCTTGTTCTCCATGCTCCATTTCTTGAATTGTTCAGGTCCCTCTATAATAATGTCTTGACTCAGGTCCCTCTACAATGCTCATGGAATGTTGTATTGCCATTGACATGTCTCTTGAGGTTCTGCTGCAATGATCTCGTGCTTCAGGTCCCTATGTGGACAATACAATACCTCAGCTTTCCAGCTAAAAGCGTGCTGCAATGCTCTCCCTTGCTGAAGTTTTGACTTGTCCTCAAGTCAAAGCAGAGTTCCTGCATTGAAATTGTGTGAGAACAGTAGAACAAGAATATAGAATTCATAGAGTCCAAGTTACCCTGGTTTTCCCCTATGAATTCATGTTTGCGTGGTGCCAGTTTCCTGATTTTCACCAGCAAACAAATTATTTTTTATGTTTTTTTCTCTTTTGTTTTTTCTTCTTTTTTCTTTTTTCATATATACACATATTTTTTTTTTATATATATATTTTTTTTATTCATTTTCCAAACTGGAAGATGGCTGAGCCCTAATTTCCAGTCTTGTTTCTTCTACCAGTTGTTTCATGAATGCTTCCTTACTAACAGGCCTATTATAAAATTTTAGCCTATGTCCATTTATGACAAATGAGGTGGAGTCTTGGTCAATTTCCTTGATCTTTACTGCTCCATTATCAAATATTTCTTCAATTTCATATGGACCGAGCCAATGTGTCGTAAACTTTGCTTTGAAGTCTTTGAATTTGGAGTCAAAAAGTAAGGCCCAGCCTCCCTTGGGAAATGTCTTTGTTTTGATATATCTATCGTGCCACTTCATTCTTTGTTGTTTCACCAATGTAGTATGTTCTATAGCTTTTTGACGATGCTCATCCAATTGGTTCAATTCCATGATCCTCTGTTGTTGTGCTTCGGTCAGGTCTAGTCCCAATTCAGCTGCTAGTCTATATGTTTGTATCTGAAATTCTATAGGAAATAAGGCTTCTTTCCCATAGACCAACTGGTATGGACTAAAACCAGTTGTGTTCTTCCATGTGATTCTATAGGCCCATAGTGCATCCTTTAACTTTTCAAACCAATCTCTTCTATTCAGCTGTACTGTTTTAGTCATGATATTTTCTAGGACTTTATTTGTGGATTCTACCTGACCATTTGCTTGAGGGTGATATGGTGTAGGCTTCCGATGTTTAATATTGTATTTCTCTGTCAAATCCCGTACTAGCTTTGATGTAAATTGTGTTCCTTGATCTGTTACAATATGTCTAGGTACTCCATATCTTACAAAAATTTCATCAAAGAGGAAGGTGACCACGGTATCTTCTGTTGCTCTGCTCACTGCTTTGGCTTCCACCCATTCGGTTACATAGTCCGTGCATACTTGAATGTACCTTTTTCCATTTGATGGTGGATTAATAGGTCCAACAAAATCAAGTGCCCACTACTCAAATGGCTCAATGAGGACCTGTGGCTTGAGCGGCCTCTCATCTGATATGATTGGTCTCCCTGTTCTTTGGCAACTGTCACATTGCTTGACATATGCCTTAGAACCTATGAAGACAATGGCCAGTAATAGCCCAATTGTAGCACCTTATATCTTGTTCGTTTGTCTGCAAAATGACCACCACATGGTTCATCATGACATGCTCTGAGAATGTCTAATATTTCATCTTCACGCACACATTTTCTAATCATTAGATCTGAACCAGTATAAAATAAATCAGCATTCACCCAGCTATACCTAGAACTTTCTCTAACAATTTTCTTTCTTTGCTTGCTAGTGAATTGGGTTGGAAATTTTCCAGATGACAAATAATTTGCAATATCTGCAAACCAAGGTGTTTTCACTGTTATGGAAAATAGATATTCATCTGGAAAGTTGTCTATAACTGGATTTGGGTCGTCAAGTGATTGTATGCGGGACAGAAAGTCAGCCACTTGATTTTCTTTGCCTGGCCAGTCTTCTATTGTGATATTAAATTCTTGCAATAACAGGAGCCATCTTGTGATTTTTCCATTGGTGATGGGTTTATTCATCAAGTATTTTATTGTTGAATGATTTGTAATTCTTTCAATTTTAGACAATTTTCTGTGGAATGATTTTCTGTACAAAGACCACATACCTGGATACTATCCAAAGGGCATTCTCTCAATGGATGTTTCTTCCTACATTTGGAACAAAAGATTGCTAAGGCTTGTTCTTGTTCTTCTTTCTTCTTGTTTGCCTTAAGAACATCCACTTGTGTTCCTAATGTACTTAAGAGGTCTGTTTTGAAGTTTTCCAATAAACTCCCTATTTCAGCTCTTGTGATCCCTCCTGCAGTTGACTTTGCTACTTTTGAGCTTACTTCTCGTTTTCCAGCTTTTGATCTTCCTCTAGAATACTTTTGACATAACTCAACAATTTCTTCGAATGGCAAATTTGAAATGTCTCCTTTACCCATTACATTCAAAATGTCAAGGTATTCATCCCATACACCTTTGAGAAAGATTGTTCGAATGGTATCCTGATTTAAAGAGTGTTGTTTAGATTTTTGCAGATTATATGCAAATCTTTCCAAATATTCCTCTAAACTTTCATCTTCTTGTTGTGTCATTCTGAAAACATCTTCCTTGGAATCTCTAGATCTACAATAAGCTTGATATTTTTTAAGGAAGACTTTAATCATGTCATCCCAAGGATTTATTGTTTGTTCTCCTAAACCCATCAACCATTTTAAGACTACTGCTTTCAATGTTGCAGGAAAAAGACGAAGTTTATGGATGTCATCAGTATACCCATATGTTCTACATAAAATATCAAATTCGAACATAAAAGCATCGGGATATTCTGTGGACATTCCATAGAAATTTGGCAATACAGAAGGTGGAATATTTTTCATTTTCACTTCTTCTCCTAATATTGCACTTGTGTCTACTATTGGAAAGCCAAAGATGGCCTCATGATCACTATCTTCTTGTATTTTCCGATCATTTTCCATCTTCCTATCATGTTCTTGTTTTGCCTCCTCCTCTCTTTTCCTCCTCCATTCCCTTTGTTGTCTTTCATACTCGATTCGTTGTTCAGGAGTGAGGATAGTAGATCCATGTCCTTCTTTTGCCATTGACTTAGTTGTTTCAATTTTGGGTGAAAATTCAGGTTGTTCAAAATCAGGTTGACTTATAGATGGAAAAACAGGTGGTTTTCCTTTGATAATTTCTTTTTGTTTTCCTGAAGTTGATGGTTGTTTTTGTTTTGCTTCCCAAGCTAGAAAAGTTTGCCTCTCAATCAAAGTTAATCTTTGGCCAATTCTTTGTTTTTCTACCAATTCCTCAATTATTGGATTACTAGTAACTGGTGTGTGTGATGATCCTATCTCTACTTGTGGGGGGTTTTTAATAAATCTACCTTGAGTATCTCTAAATCTAGGCATAAAGAAACATAATTAAAGAAAAGAAATGTAACTAATGTTTTTGTTTGTTTTGGATTTTATCTCTCTATTGACTATGCCGATATTTGCCTCCCCGGCAACGGCGCCAAAATGTTGAGCTAATTTATGTACCTAAACTAACACAATTATTTATTATCAATCCGGGTTGTTTATGCTTTGAGGCAAGTTCACTATGTGTGAAGATCAGATATAATCAAACCTTGAAAGATAATTTATTCAAAAGCAATACATCCTACAACTCTAATTCAAATTGTTTATAGTAGAGGAAAAATATTGAGATGGTTCTTGATTCAAGAAGTCCACCTTTGCCTCAACTATCACTTAATGAATCAGAGATTAAAATCAAGAACTTGAGATGGATAAATTGTTAATGAAATAAGCTCTTAACTTAAGAGACAGATAAAGTATTTCATCATAAGTTATTCATCTCAATACTCAAAATCATAATAAAAACCACTTGCATGCAAATCAAAGAAACTAGTTGTAATTCATCATTTTAGCAGAAGAGATGCTCAACTTGGAAACTTGTGTTTCTTCAAATCAATAAAGTGATGAATAAGCTAATAACTAAAGCAATCAACTACCATTCATGAACCATAAATCAATCTGAAATAAAGCTTTGAAAAACTAGCTCTACACTAAACAAATTACAGGAAATAAAACTAGTTAACAATGAAGTGTACTTAGCTTGGAATGGGGGCCCTCCACCCTTGCCTTGCACACTTGAGAAGTGATATCAGAAGCTCAAATCAATTACACATCCATAGCATTGAGCAGAAAAATAATAATAGCACAAGTCTTCAAATTAATTCCTCAATCCAAAAGTATCACAGCATAAGAGTATAATAAGTCAATACATGAGCCATCAAAGTTGTGGCTCTTAAATAAGGAGTCTCATGAAACAAAATGATCTACATTCACTATAACAAAACCATCTACTCTAATCCATCTATCCAAGTCGAATTCACTACCCTCATCCCAAGAAATATGACCAATCTCATGGAATCTCAAAACTGCCCTATTTAGATGGGATTTCTGTATGACTAGTCATGATTGACTAGCTCCAAATGGGCCTAATAAAGCTCGTTCTGTTGGAACCAAGCATAGGTGTCTTAGTCCTAGTTCCCAAGCTTTCCATTCATGTATCCAATTTGTGCTCAAGTGGCCTGCAACCATATCAACCATAGAGTGATTACGGGAATTTCTGAAATTTCCAAATTTGCACTTAAAATCAAACTTTTATAAAAACTTTAGAAATTGACAAATTAAAGCTAAATACCTGAATGGATATCAAAATATAAATCAAAATGGAATGAATGAAGTGAAAATGGATGATAAATAGATGGTTAATTAATTTTCTTAGAGCAAAATAAGACCAAAACTAAGGCCCAACAATTCTAATATACTTGGGATTTGTTGTGCAATTGTCCAACAAAATTGCTCAACATCGACCCTTTCGGTAACACCCTCAAAATGGATGAAGTATCGCTCGAGATGCTAATGGGTGACTGTCAAAACTAATTTTCTGCAGTCAGATAGGCTTGTTACGATCTTAAGGAATTGAACTTACCCACAAAGTAAAACTTAGACATCTAACATACAAACACCTAGCTATCATCCTTGGACCGCGCACGTGTAGGACCTCCTGACTCTTGTATTCATTGGTTAGAGCTCAAGTCACAAATGAAATTATGATTAATATTGGCATAACATACACCTCCTGTGATTTGTGTCAACATTAAAAACACAAGGAACCATTAAACACAAGAATACTACAACATATTAAGTCATTACGAGGCCGTTGATTTACTTGGCCATTCAGGACATTCAAGCACATTCAACATAATAAAAGAACATTATACAAGACATGAACCAATATACCATAACAAAAGAAACACACACATGCATTTAATAGTATATCAAATTCAACCCAACCATCCATTATATTACTTTCATCATAAAATAAGCAAAGGTGCAAGGCACTACAACACAAACAATATGTAGTTCGGCTCACCAAACTTCATTCCTTGCTCAAAATACAAAAAGGTCCATAAATACAATAAAAAACCATATAGAATTCCCCTTAGATGATTTCCTTTATACCATACACTGTAAAGCAACTATAGATTCAGACACTAACACTTGAAACTATCGACACAAAAAGAAAGATACATTCACATCAACCATTTCATCTTCGACAACTATGGTTTGATCATCCAATTGTCCCAATGTCCAACCATCTAACCCTTGATATGTCTCAAGCATCTCCCTATATTGGTTCTTGGTAGCTTCTTGAACCTTCCTGACCTTCTCCTCCACTTCTCTAGCTTTCTTCCCAACTAGATGGCCATTAGGATATTTTCTGACATTTCCCCCTTAGTTTTCCCATGCCTACTTAACCTTCTGCTGGAAATATCTCCTGCCTGCTCATTCCACTTCGCCGACATCTTTCCTCTTTAAACATCTTCAACCATTAGAGAAATTTTGAGATAAAAAATGGGCCTCAAAACAAAAAATTAAGACCAAAATCAACTTTATAAGAACCAATAGAATTGATGATGATGATGTCAACCATAGGGTATGATTCACCTTTTTTGGAGTAAAAAGGTAAAACAATAAAAAAATAAGAAAATGAAAAAACTACTTTTTCAACTTGCATTTTCAACTTATCTCCCTATTGTTTTACTCAAATTTCAAGCAGGAGCACTTCTTGGATGCAAAATTTATTTTTTCATCCAATGAGTACCCATGTTCAATACTTTCAATGGAGCCCTCTACACGAAAAATGAGAAATACATGAAAATCATTATTACAATAACTTTTTTCATGTATTTCTCATTTTTTGTGTAGTAGGCTCCATTGAAAGTATTCAACATGGGTATTCCTTGGATGTGAAATTAAATTCTACATCCGAGGAGTGCTCCTGCTCGAAATTTGAGTAAAATCGTAGGAAGATATGTTGACAATACAAGTTGAAAAAAGTAGTTTTTTTTTTTTTTTTTTTTTTTTTCACTCCAAAATTTGATGAGGTTATCTAATCTTATTTTATTATTTCCATTATAATTTTATAATTTTCCTTAGGAGGCCCATTTTTGACCTCAAAATTTCTCTAATGCTTTCCTTCCATGAGATCCTTCTCCTCCTTGGCCAACAATGAAAAAATCCTCCTGATCTTATTCGCACGTGTTCCCTCTCTCTAGACACTAACATATCCTCCATGCACGATACCTACCTATGCCACATAGCTTTATTCTGCACCATCTCCTTCTGCTACACACCGAATGCTCCTCTCCCTCACTCCTCTATCATTATGTGTGGTCACCTACTTAACATAAAAATTTAAAAAGAAATGGCCTCCAACATGAATTGTTACACACGTGCCACGATATGAACAGGTGGGTAGCTAGGGTAGTTTTTTCGTGTGGCGTTGAGGTGGCTAACTAGAGTAGCCACACGTGGCAGTTTAGATGATGTGATGAGGCTTGATAGGCCAAAATTTAATTAGCCATATCTTTTCATCTGAGACTCAGATTGACACAAATTTTATATTGTTGGAAAGGTATCGATGAGACGAATATAGAAATGTCATTTACTTTATGTTTTAAGAAAAAAAAGATAAAAAATTTAGACCCCATTTCCATAAATGGACCTTTGAGATCGAGTCATCGAAGTAACTGCCTTCTTCAAACCTTAGTACGGGTTAGGGATAGCAGGGGGTGTGTTACACTCATGTTGATAAGATGTTGATGACCTTGCATATGTTGTTACCTATATTATGAGATTGGTATATTAGGACCAATGAATTTAATTGTGTAGATTTCTATCATGAAGACTTTCATAGATCTAATCTACTTGTCTTGATATTGTATAGAGATATGATTATATTTATAGGATGTATTAGATGATCCATCTGTTGATGTTCCGTGACGTTGACTTGGAGTGATGGAGTTGGCTAGGTTGCTTTCATTCTAGGGTTATGGTATTTCATATTCATAGGTGATCATTATTGTTTGGATCAAAAATTTGTGATAACATGGCTGATAGGGTATTTGTAAATGATAATGGTTTATTTTGGGAATAAAATAGGTACATATTTGCAAAAAATAAGCTTGGTGAAGTTGTAGAGATATTCGATATCTATCAGTGCAAGAACTTTCCTTGTATAGAGGGAGTGTTACATTTTAAGTTACTATGAAAATGTTCATACCATGTTTGGGGGTGCTTCATGAGATTTAGGGTATATAGTGTATATTCATTCCTAAAATGGTATGATATGAATTGTCACTTGTGAGATTTTTCGTGATGGATTTGCACATTGTAGATAGTTAGCTCAATTATTTCTCAACCTTAATTATGTGGTTTCTTGGCATTCTTCCCTAGGGAGTTGGATTTATCTTGAAAACTTACAATAAATACTTCATGATTGCCACATGGAGAGGTTCACTTGTTTGGAGAACACCCTACTTGGGAGAAGTGTTGTGCATATTTGAGGAGGGAATCATGCCCTAGACAATATGTGCTAGCTTGGATTCTTGTATGGAAGCTTGGAGTACTTGTCTTGGGGATGACTTGGTTGAAATAATCTTAATGCAAGGGAAGGGGTTCAACACATGGATTAGGAGGACATGATGACTCCTCATGTCATTTACTCATGAAACAATGACCTAGGTACCATTGTTAAAGCCATGATAACCAAATTGTGACGTCTTTGATTGCCCATGGGAATATATTTGAATGATTTATATTGATGACATGGTGATTGTATGTATGAACAATAACACCATCACGATCAAGTATCTAGTGCATAGAAATGGAAGTATATATAAGCATGCTTGGTGATTAATGCATAGGAGTGAGATAATTAATGATGTCATTGTTGATTTTTAGATGTGTGTTAATTATATGAGTTTCTTTTATTACTAATATGCCTCTTTTTTGTTTGGTTTATGGTAGGTATTAAGTAAGGACTCAAATTGATGTAAGTGAGAAATATTTAAGCTAGCATAAAGTGGAAAAGAGTGGCTTTAACAAGTGAAATGGAGTTAAATCAAGTCTTAGAATAGGAAAATAGGGGAAGTCTTCTCTTGGAGTGTTTTTTCACTTTATTACTACAGTTATATGATTTTTCAATTTTTTTTTACCACACTTGGCATTGCTGTGCTTTCTATGGGGAGCTAGCCATGTAGGAGGTTATTTCCCTCACCTTACTCTATAATTCCTCACTATATACTTTCCCAACACTCATGCACTTGAATCTAATGAATTTTGGTCTAGTGAGTTGATTTTTTGGTGACCTTGTATTTTAAAGTGATTATTAACTTTCAAGGTTTTGGAAAAACATCACCTCTCAAAATCTATATAATAGAGGAAAATATTTTGGTAAATAGTTTTTGAAACCTATTGGTGTATGAAGAATAGAGTAAGGGAAAGTGTGTAGTATTTCTATTTCTTAGAAAATTCAAAGGGGAAGAGTATGAACAAAGGTGGGCAAACTATTAATATTTCTTGATTTGATAAGGTTACATAGCCATTTTTTCAATGTTGTTTGACTGATCAATGTGAAGAGAAAAGTTCAATTCCATTTATTGTTGAAGGTATATATTTGATTAATTTTGTTTTTTTTAATCCATTTCAAGTTGGAAAAAATAGAAAGAATGTGAATTTCATGGAAACTATATTACTAGAGAAAAGGCCTATAAGTTATGGGATAGATTTTGAGGTACAAAATATAATAAATTGATAAATGATGAAAGGAATAAACCTAATAATAAAATTAGTACACATTCACACTCTAAGATAGAAGAGGGTTGTAAATGGAATAAATGTACGATGATGGTTCACATAGCTCATTCTCTTGTATTTATCAAAGGAGATGTAACCATCATTGAAGATATACTAGGTACTAATAGTGGTGATTACCCCATTGAAGAACTAGTCTTATTTGCATTTAAAGAGGCCCATAGTTTGAAGACATAGAGTGATGTAAGAGAGATAGATAATTGTTAAATAATTAAAGATTTTTTGAATCAAATAAATTATATCTCATTAGGATCACGAGAGATGCATGAGGGGATTTTTTTTTAGTAGTTGAGTAGAGATCCAGGATATAAAATTTAGGTACCATAATATTTCAAGGGTTATGAAACATTTCACTTGAAAATGATGTCTATTGAGTTCAAATCTTGGATTAGAACTATGAGATTATACATTTCAAATGAATTATAGAAAGTATCGTGAAGGAGTCTTAATGGTTGAGGTACTATTTTCAAATGTTTGACTATGTTTCAGTTAGAGTGTGTTTTCTTTCAATGCATTTTATTTTTAATATTATAATCTTTGAGAGAGGGTGTTAAAATATAGGGATTACAAGTATAGTAATAAATTCATCTTAGTGACCTTAAGGTTTATGGTTATTATTAGCTTTTAGAATTTTGGACAAATATCACTTCTCATACTCTATATAAGAGAGGTGGATCAAATTGTAATTCATTCAAGTATTTTTATAATATCATATTTTGTTATTATGCTCAATTATGCGACTATCCCTATCTAGGGTTTTAACATTTAGTGATCTAGCTTATTTTTATAACAACAGGTAGATGAACCATTTAAAATTTCTCACCTTGCATATTATGCAAGTCTAAACTTATCATTTAAGCTCTTTTGGGGTAGGTAGACAATGATTTCAATAAGTAGTTTTGGGAAACTACCTAGTAGAGGAAAATCACTTACCTTTAGAGTCGAAATGGTCTTTCTAAGCCTACAATTAGCAATAAAAATAAAATGCAATGATTTCACTCATATCATGTCTCACACCCACTTACATGAATTCCCATCCCATAGAGAAAATATGTGACCCATATTTGTATATATCAATATCCTTCAAATGCATTAAAAATCCAAAATATTGTAATTCATACATGTGTTAAACTAAATAATGCAGTAGAAATAAACATGCATAAACCCATAAAAACGAATGATTCTATATCCATTCGATTCCTAAAGAGAGAATGAAATTAATTTTTAGAATTATGAATAGAGAATAAATAATAGAGTTGGAAAACTTATCTTTTAAGAAAGTCAGTCCAAGAAACTAGCTACATATGAGCAATTTTCCACCCAACTATAAGAATTTATTACATATGCCACCCATAAATTAGGCCTGTTAGGTCCCTAAAATACTAGTGTAGCACCCTTATTGTTATTGTTGTGCCCATTTATCCCCCATATTTTTATTATTGTGCCCCATAGAATCCCATTATTGTTATTGTTGTGCCTATACATTATTATTGTGATGTAGGCTCTGATTATATTGTGACCCATTAAACTCTTATATATACAAAGGATATATTGTCATTTGTATCATCTAAGAATTGTTAATTTATGTAATGTAATGAATGTTTCCCCCTTGAAGAGGATAATTTTTAATTCGTTGATCTATCTATTTGTAAGTTGGTTTCATAACATTTGGTATCAGGGCTTTGGATTCTAGGGTTTCACTACTTCAAACAGGTCACTGTGGAATTTTCACTATAATTTTTTTTCTACAAGTATTAAGAAGAAAATATTAAACCACGTGGAGCTGAAATCTTGTTGAACTTCATGCTAGAATTTAAAATCTTGGGTCATTATATTTTCTGAGATATGGTTCGAAGAAGTTAAGGTTTTTTCATGCTTCAGAATTCAGTCTCAAACGAGTGACCTAGGGAAGATAGCCATACCTTTCATTTCAGGCATAAAATTTGAATTATGTAAAAGGTGGCTGAAAGTGCACAAACTGTAGTTTCTTCTATAGCAATTTTAGGGTTGAAAGTTGAAACAATGACATGTGGCATCCAATACAACTTCACTCTACTAAACCAATCCATAATCAGGTCATCGTGGGAGATCTGTCATAACTATATATTGAAGAATCCAATATTGTCCTGAATTGTGGCATTGGAAATAAGGTTCATAGGGATACCGCAGGACCCAATTTCAGACCTTGGAAATTCAAAATTACAGAGACACACCAATTACAATATGGAGCTCCAAAAAGGCAAGAAACATGTGTGTATTTTTTAAATTTGTCATAAAGTTTGTTTGAAAAATTAGTTTGAAGTGATTCAAAGGGAATATTTAAGCATAGATATAAGTATTTGTTTCTAAAATTCCTCAAAAACAAAATAATTCTACACCCACTAAGCCCTCGTAAAGCTCTACTATGACGCATGGAGAGGAATAGCTGCAGAATGATATATAAAAAATACGGGACGAAGTGAAACAAATTTCGCTCTCACAAAGAGAAACCAAAGATGACATGGATGGTTTAAAGGAATAAATGGAAGGTTTGAAGGATGGCATGGAATCAAATATGGATGTTTTGAAAGCAACAATGGAAGGTTTGACAAAGTTGTTGCAAGAAAGGTTTCCTAGCGGTGACAAGGTAAATCCATGAAAATCACAATGAGGATAAAAGGAATATGAAGTATGATTTTAGAGACTCCAATGTAGGGTTTAAGAACCACCACATTGGAAATATATGATGAATTTTGATGGCAAGGATAAGATAATATGGATACTACAAATGGAGCAATATTTTGATTTAAAGGATGTGCAACCCTCACAAAAGATACGTATTGCATGTTTATATTTAGAACCCAATCAATTTGTCTGGTATAGATGGATTTTTTTTATCATAAACCACTTGTCACCAGATAATTTTTTATGGAGGAAATGATAGCACATTATGAATATACAAAGACCAACACTTCTTTAGCCAATTGTTAAATCTCAAACAAAAGGGTTCAATGGAGGAGCACATTGAAGACTTCCAAAAATTGAATATTAGGATAACCGATATTTCATAAGAGCATAGGATTAATGTCATCATAGAGACTTTAAAAGATAACATCCAACATGAGGTTTGCCTTTGGGAACCTGATTCATTAGAGAAGGAATTAAGGGTGGCAAGAAAGTTGAAAGAAAATTTATGGCAACCATGAAGTCTACCACTCACAACTATAAAGATGGAAGTGTTGATGCTCCTAGTATTCCATAGCCTACAAGTTTGAAACCACAACAATTGGAGGAAAAATGCGAAAAAGGGCTTTGTTAAAGTTGTGATAAAAAATACAATAAAGGTCATAAGTGTGCCGAGAAGAAATTATTCTACATAGATTGTGAAGAGGAGAAAGAAAAGGAACAAGAAACACAAAAAAGACGAGGATATACACCAGGAACGAACCCCCGAGAAAGAAGAAATGAATACGAAAATATCTTTTAATCCATTGGTAGGAATTACCACTCCCCAAACTCTCAAGATAGAAAAATATATCAAGAAGAAAAAGGTAATAGTGCTGATTGATTTGGGTAGTGCCAATAACATTATTCATTGTAAGATAACCAAGGAATTGAATTGCTTCCTACATCCAACACCAAAGTGCCAAGGGGTGGTTGCAGATGGAGGAACTATAAATTGCTCTGAAAAGTGCCATAATATCAAGCTAACCATGGGGGAATATGTATTGAATATTCCAAATTATTATTTCCATTTCAATGGGTGATGCTGATGTTGGACAAGGAGTGCAATAGTTACAATATTTGGGGGCGATAGCTTTCAATTGTCAAGAAATTTTCTTGAAATTTTTTGGGAAGGAAAGGAAGTTGAATTAAGGGGTATCATAGGGAAACTAAGAAATATAATTAGCTATAATGGAATGACAAAGCTTCCGAAGAAAGAATAATGGGGCGTAGTTTCACAATTATGCTCACTAGAGGTTCAAACATCAAAATCATCTATTTCTCTAGATCTTCAAAAAGATTTGGACAATCATTCCAAGGTGTTTGAGACTCCCAAAGGCCTCCCACCTATTCATGATCATGATCATGCTATTAATTTGATTCCAGGAAGTTTTCCTCCAAACATTAGGCCTTACAGATATCCTTATGCCCAAAAGAGTGAAATTAAATGTATGGTTGCAGAACTCCTAGAGCCGGGTATAATTCAACCTAGTCAAAGTTATTTATCTTCTCCAGTAGTATTGATGTAGAAGAAGGATGGATCATGGTGTTATCCCCTACAATTTCCTAGGTTGAGGAGGAGATCGAAAGAGGTAACCTTGAACCACTTTCAGCTCAGTAGCTAGCCCTACTAAGCCATAGAGGGATCTCTCGAAGTTTTTTTTATCAATGCATAGCTTTAAATAACAAAGTTTTAGGCTATATATGCAAGTTTGTTTATGTATTTGTGAATTTGAGATTTTAAGGTTTGTTGGACTAGGGTTTATAGCAAGTGATTAGGTCTAGGATTTAGGAATGTAGAGATAACTATAGAAAGGAACTAGGTATCAGTCGGCTATGGTATACTTGAAATGTTGTCAATGTAGTATATATTAGAAAGTTTTGAAGAGACTAATGAGCATATTTAAGTATGAGTTCATTAGCTTTAGAAGAAATAAACACAACTATGAACACCACATAAACAAAGCTTGAAATCAAGAATCTTGTTTATTTAACTGCAAGGTAATTCATAGAAAGAAGACAAAGAATGTGAAGAAATATGATTTATCCGTTAGAAACTGATAGAAATATTAACAAACACCATAGGCTGACAGAACTAGAGTTCCTGAAAAATAGCTGCAACTGCTCCTATATTAGCTGAAAAGATCATAAAATACAAGCCTCTTCCACAAAATTCCAACCAGTCTCTCTAAATGAGAAATAGTACATATAGAATCAATTGAACCACTTCCCCTCCTTCAGGAGTCGAATTCCTAGGTGGTGGAATTGATTGCAATATTCTCACAACCAACAGGTGAGAGTGAGAAGGTCAAATACAAACACTTCTTGTAAAATTTGATTTGGATTATACTTCCTTAATGAGGCCTTTTAAACATAAAAAGCAACCTACCATGTGCATTTATTCATGCTTACATAATCTAACCTCGAGCCAAGTTCAATTACATCAATATTTTTGACTTTGACCAAGTCAAACTGAAAACTAGGAAATTTACATAGTGAATTTTTAAATAAAAAACACAGGGAATTGTAGAAGCGCAGTGCCGACTTTGATCCCACTTTAAGTTCCCTTCCTAAGGTTCCAATGAAAATAGGAAAGAACGGTCAACTAGAATTTCAATTCTGGTTTCCTGAACATCTTGAATTTTTGAAAATGACCCCTGGGAAGGTCTTCAAAAATTCAATCTCCCAAGGTCGCTCCAGAAGTGCAACGCCTGTCAAAAAGAGTTCTAGAAAGCTTATTTTTGACCCCTTTTCCCTCTTTTTCTCAAAATTTGGGCCCTCTTTGGAAAATTTGAAGAAATGGGTTTTGAGAGGATGCCAAGGGATTTCCAAAACTGTAAGACATTTTGTGATTTGAGTGCCTGAGGAAAAAGCGCAGCGCCAAGGAGCTGCTCTTCTATGACTAGCTCAATTTCTGAGTTTTGCACCAAAATTCACCAAAAACCAAAACTACTTATAAAACTCCTGAAATTGGTCTAGAAGTGAAAAATGAGGTATATTAAGCTCTCATGGATGCCTCAGTAAGCATCTCCAAGTTTTCCTTCTCATTTTTACTTTTTAGGGTTTTCTTTGAATTTGGCCTTCAACTGCTTACTTATGACCTTGGCAACCTGATTCCTTTTGTAATAATGGATGGCCATCTTCCTTTGCAACTCGTTATCCCTGTTAACCTTTTTAAGGAGCTTCTCAAGGTGGAAATTTATCTTGTCAAGCCAAAACTCCCCGTCTTCACTGATTTCCAAAGCAATTCTGTCTTCAATGTCCAAGACTGCATTCAGTAGGTTTTGTTCTTTTTCTTTCTTCAATGCCTTTTCAGACCCTTTGTCCTTGGATTTTTCTTTTCAACCTACTTTTCCTATTCATCATGTTCACTAGGATCCAACACTAATTTACCTTTTCCTTCTTGATGTACCATCTTGGATTACTCTTTCTCCATGATCAACTGTTTAGTCTTAAGCTGACTATTTTCTTGATCAATGA
Organism: Pinus taeda; assembly: GCA_000404065.3. NCBI lineage: Eukaryota > Viridiplantae > Streptophyta > Pinopsida > Pinales > Pinaceae > Pinus > Pinus taeda. The sequence goes on from APFE030527625.1 coordinate 20,490, forward strand.
AGGAAATGATGAAATGAGGGAGTTAGGGAAGGGAGATGATTATAGGGGAATTTTGGGAGATGGATAGGGGTGGCAGAAAAATTAGGAAGCTTAAATAGATTGAAATTAGGGAAATAAATGATTAGGATAAATTGAAAAAACGGAGCTGCTAGGAAATCTCCTTAAAATGCTAGGTATGAGCTAGGGTTTAGGTAAGGGTGAGGCAATCTAATGATTGATAAGTTATTTAGTGAATAAAAGGGTGTTTTAAACATGTACATAGGTATGAGGTGGAATATTGACATGTTTTCAATATCAAAATTAACCAAACCATTAGTTACACTAGTGCTTGCAGCATGAAAATTTCACCTAAACCCTAGATGAAGAGAATTTGCATTTGCATTCATCTTGACAAAGGAAAAAGGTGAGAAAAATATTTATACTTACTTGTGAACAATCTTAGAAAATAAATAAATCGATTTGCAAGCTTCAAAATCAAAACTCGGGTGAGTTTGGATGATTTTTGGGCTGCTCTAGTAGAAGCGTAGCATAGTTCACAGAAGCGCAACGCAGTTCACAGAAGCGTAACACCAGCTCCAGAAGCGCAATGCCAACTTGTAAACCACTTTTGGAGGCCGTAAACTGCTCCAAATTTTAAACTCGATAACGTGTTAGAAATATCTTGAAGTCTGCTACAAGATGGACAGCTAAAGCATGTAATTTGGACACTCCATCATGGAGAAAAATTAATTTTCCCAAGGTCAATCCAAAAACCCAAGGTGTCTCTGACAAAAGCACAATGCCAACTTACAAAGCACTTTTGGATGCCTTCCACTAATACAAATCATGATATGAAGGTACCATTGGAAAGCTTAGGATGTATGATACACAATAGAGTCCTTAAGCACTACCAACACTTGCTACAAATCCCTGAAAAATTGTCTTGAATTCAAGCTATCCAGAATTGTAACCACTCTCCCGTTGCAAGTGTAGTTTGGGCATTTCTCTCAAATCATAATACTTGTGCATAAATTGAAGGAGGTTTTTGTTCCTTGGACAATAATGGACAAAAATCTCTTTCAATTTTTTAAAATTCTTCTCCGTTTGTCCAGAACCATATTTTGAAGCAAACATGTCCCTATGAGAAATGATGAGGCAAGGTAGTGTACTGCAACATTGTCTTATTTGAAATAAAACATTACCTTTACCTTTATTTTTCTTTCCCTAAGCTGCTAACTCCCTTTACCCACTGAATCACATGATGGACATGTTTTTTTTGACATATGGTATCATGATGACACATGGAGTGAAACCCTAGACCATGACCTAAAATGAGGAATTTAACCATTTCATGACCCAAGACACTTAAATGAAGATATGATACCTCAAAGAATACAATGACCATGATGAGTGATGAAGACCATGAGTAAGTGAAGGGAGCAGCAATAACCTAGACATCAACAACCAATGACCAAATTTTTATTTGAAGATTTACTGAAATGATAAAAATTTGACTTGACACCCTAACAACACCTCGTAAGAGCATATTTGATCACTGGTGACATGCTGAACTGACTAACACTAACATTGGCTCCAATTGGGGATGGAAGCTCCTTGGAGGTGTCAAGAACATCGTAGACCAAGTAGCCTTGTCCATTGGGTATGGATTCAAAATGCAAAGACTAAACTAAAACTAAAAACTGACTGACTAACTGAACTGACTTGACTATAAAAAACATACTGACTGAAAAACTGACTTTACAACTTTTTTAACAAAAAGAAAACAACAACTGATCATAGAAGCCTTATGGCCTTCTCCATGGGCTTCAAAATTTTGATGATAATTGCCAACCTGCTAAAGATGTATATACAATCATGTGTAGTGATCCCTCTAGTGTAACCAATCCAACAAAAGGCTACTTACTTGAATCCTACTCACACTTTCCTTGAGTAGGAAGAAAACATAAAAGCTAGGCCACTCCAAGTATCCAATAAACATGTGCTCATGATCCATAAATACTAGAAAATTCATCTTGCCAGATGGCTACAACAAATTGGCAATAGGGTCTATAATAATCTGGAACATTACCATATCTTGAAAGTCAGAAGAAACACAAGCACACTTTTCATTTTCTGAATCTGGAGGAAGATCATTATGTGCAAATGCCTCTGAAACAAACTCTTCTTTATCGTTGTTTTCCTGTAACTCATGATCATCAATTTGAAATCTAACATAATCAAAATCTGAAGCTACATGTATGAATGTCTCTTCATGTAAATCTGGATTGAAAGTTTCTAGAGCAACAGATTCATCAATTATTTGGAAAATATTGCTTTCAAAATATTCTTCCACAACTGGCACAACAAGATGTAATTCTATATCACATACCCTTTTAATTCCATTGTCTTGAGATGCATTCTCATGCTCTTGAGAATAAGGTTGATTAAAAGTATCTAAAATCTACCTTTTATCCTTTAGTTCCTCAGAAGAAACACAAAGTATTTGACTACCTATTTCTTCTTTTCCTTGCTGATTTAAAATCTGCTGAATATGTTGATCATTTAGTTCTAGGAAACAAACCTGCTGCTCATTAATTTTAAACTCAATGGATGAATGATGACTCTCAGGAATATTAATACAAACCAAATTAGAATTAGAATCTTCATCAAGGAGTGGAGGGTAGCTGAAATGGCCATTATCATATGTATCTTGTGTACTAAAAGAAAGGCATGACTGCTGCAAATTATCACATGTTTTAGATGATAGAAGATCACTGTCATCTATTGGAGAATTTTGCTCAATTTCACTGTCATCCAGGGCAAACTCCATGATCTTAACATGGTGGTGAAAAGGTTTTTCATTCAAAGCATCCAACAGTTCATCATCCATAAACTCTTCATCGCCATAAGCACTTTCCATCTCTTGAATAAAATTTTCAAAATTATCACAACAATCCTCAATCAAAAGAAAAGAAGGATATGCTTCTTTATACGTCTAAAAAAATACTGAGTGAAAATCCTTGAGAGAATAGATACAAGCAGGAGACAAACTTTCATACCAAGACCATGCTCTTTATTCTAATGTGACCATGAACATCTTCATAAAACAATCTTCATGAAAAAATAATCCTCAGCTTACGCACATGCATATGAAATCTTATTAAATGAAGTGTAGCATCATCACCTTTTCCATCTATGAATTTTGGCAAGTATGTTTGCCAATCTACCCGAGGCATACGATTTGGAAACCCTGGAAGATGATCTCGATGCATAGGAGCATACCTTCTAGATTGAGAACTCATTTCTATTTCTGGATCATGCTACCAGTGGAGTCTTCAGGTCAAATGGGAGTCGCTAGGTGAAAGGTTTAGCCTTCATATGTTGCTAATTATAGTTCACCATCAACAATCATATATGATATTTCTCGTTCTTTCCCAGGGAAGATATGATCTCTCGTTTCCGTGACAATGATGCCAAAACTGTTATCCCCTACAATTTCCTAGGCTGAGGAGGAGATCAAAAGAGGTAACCTCGAACCACTTTCAGCTCAGTAGCTAGCCCTACTAAGCTAGAGAGGGATCTCTCAAAGTTTTTTATCAATGAATAGCTTTAAAGAACAAAGCTTTTAGGCTAGATATGCAAGTTTGTTTGTGTACTTGTGAATTTGAGATTTTAAGGTTTGTTGAACTAGGGTTTAGAGCAAGTGATTAGGTCTAGGCTTTAAGAATGTAGAGATAAGTATAGAAATGAGCTAGGTATCAGTAGGCTATGGTATACTTGAAATGTTGTCAATGTAGTATATATTAGAAAGTTTTGAAGATACTAATGAGCATATGTAAGTATGAGTTCATTAGCTCTAGAAGAAATAAACACAACTATGAACACCACATAAACATAGCTTGAAATCAAGAATCTATCTATTTAATTGCAAGGTAATTCATAGAAAAAAGACAAATCATGTGAATAAATATGATTTATCGATTAGAAACTGATAGAAATATTAAACAAACACCATAGACTCACAGAAGTAGAGTTCCCGAAAAATTGTTGCAACTGCTCGTGTATTAGTTGAAAAGATCATAACATACAAGCCTCTTCCACAAAAGTCCAACAATTCTCTCTGAATGAGAAATAGTACATATAGAATCAATTGAACGACTTCCCCACCTTCAGGAATCGAATTCCTAGGTGGTGGAACTAATTGCTAGATTCTCTCAACCAACATGTGAGAACGAGAAGGTCAAGTACAAACACTTCTTGTAGACTTTGATTTGGATTATACTTCCTTAATGAGGCCTATTAAACATCCAAAACAACATATAATGTGAATTTATTCATTCTTACATCATCTAACCTCTAACCAAGTTCACTTACATCAAGAGTTTTGACTTTGATCAAGTCAATCTGAAAATTAGGAAATTTACATAGTGAAATTTTAAATTAAAAACATAGGAAATTGCAGAAGTGCAACCCTGAATTTGAGCTCACTTTAAGGTGCCTTCCTGAGGTCCAAATGAAGATCTGAAAGAGCGGTCAAGTATATTTTCAAGTCTAGCTTCTAGAACACCTTGAATTTTTGATAATGACTGTTATCGAGAAATCTAGTGTCTACTCAGAGCTGCTAGTCCCACTAAGACGGGTAGCTATCTTAGAAACAAACAAACTAAAACTACTTTCGCTTTCCTTTATGAGAAGTAGATAAGAGGGGAACAAAGGAAACCAACCTCAGTATTGTGCTTGGTTCCTTTCTTGGTTCCTCTCCCTTCTGACAGATCTTTGCCGCTCCTTCTTCGCTTACCCAGCTTCAAAGAGAACCTGTGGAATCAAAGCAACATAATACTATCGAAGAACAGAGATCTACTATAATAAACACTATAGGACCAAATATATATTGACCACACAAATGCATATATTATCTAACATACAAGAATTTGGAGGAAAACTTGAATAGCTTTATTAATATCAAGAATAGCAAAGAAGATTACAACCAATTGTTCTGACCCAGCGTCATCCTCCCAGCATGAAAGCCCTTCCTCACCTCATGAAAAGCCTAGATCACCCAACATTATGATATTCTACCAGGAAACCAACAACACTTCCTTACAAGATACAAGATTCCAGCCTTTGGATCTCTGTGATGAGGGA
>APFE030527637.1:10624-24898 GCA_000404065.3 Pinus taeda
GAGCTGCAATTGAGGAAAAATTAGAAATGAACTTCCTCCAATATTGTGCTACTCCTAAGAAGCTTCTCCCTTCTGTAGAAGACTTGGGTTTAGACCAGTTTACAATGACTACCACTTTAGAGGGATCTATTTTCAATTCACCACCCCCTACTATATGACCCAAATAATTTAGAGATGTTCTGCCAAATTCACATTTTGAGAGTTTAACATAAAAAAAAATTCTTTTCAAAACATCTAATGTCTGCTTAACATGCTTTAAGTGTTCTTCCCACATTTTACTAAAAATCAGAATGTCATCCAGATACACAATAACAAAATTATCGAGAAAAGGCCTGAATACATCATTCATTAATCTCATGAAAGTAGCAGGAGCATTGGTCAAGCCAAAAGGCATAACCAGCCACTCATACAATCCCTGATTTGTCTTGAAAGCAGTCTTCCATGCATCTTTCTCTGCAACTCTAACCTGATGGTATCCACTGTGCAAATCTAGCTTGGTGAAATAAACAGCTTCCTTTAATTGATCTAAAAGATCATCTATGTGAGGAAGGGGATAAAGATTTTTAATTTTTATCTTATTCAATGCTCAGTAGTCAATGCACATTCTCCACGAGCCATGTTTCTTTCTCACCAAAATGATTGGTGACCCACATGGTGATGTGTTAGGCCTGATGAACCCCTTCTCGAGCAACTCCTGCACCTGCTTCTTGATTTCAGAATTCTCTAAAGCAGAAAACCTGTACATCCCAATGTTAGGCAATAGAACATCTTGTTGCAAAATAATATCATGTACTATTTCCTTTTTGGGTGGCAGACCTTTAGGTTCCTGAAATAGGACATCATATTCTGAAACAATATTTTCTATATCAGCTTGCTGCTGAGCATTACAACCCTCAAATACATTGGTTTTATCAGGTTTCTTTTCCTTTACAACCATTAGTAAGAATTGTTTGCATGAATTTATCATTCTTTTCATCTGCCAGAATTTATGAGAGTATAATTATTCTTGAGCTTGTGAGCTCTTACAAAGTATTCGATTCCATCTTTAACAAGTAGATACTTCTTCTCAACTCTATAGAAAATAGATTTTCTATCATACAAGTAAGGACTTCCTAAAACAATTCCACATATATCCAAAGGAATTATGTCTAACTCAACCTCATCTACAAATGCTGACCCAAAAGAAAACTTGAGTTTGCACTGTCTAGTCACTTGTAGTTGTTCTTTATCATTCAACCATCCTAATGGGTATGGTTTCTTGTGAGGTGTAGTTGCTAATCCCAATTTCTTTTCAATTTATTTAAAAATCAAATTTACTTGTGAGCCACTATCAAACAAAGTATTAATCTTTTGATATTTGGAAATAACTCGAATATGAAAAAGCTCACGTCTTTTTCTCTCATTTTCTTCATCAATAATAGTTTGAGCAGAATTACTAGTAGATGCTTCAGAATTCTTACCTTTTATACCTGTGGCTGTAATGATTGTTTCATCTCCCAAGTCTAACCCCAAATCTTTCTGAATAGTTGCAATAGCCTTCTTCTTTTTCCCTCTGACTTCTTAGGTCTCAGCTCTGGATGCAGAATCCAAAAATGCTCATCATCATGTCCCTCCTTTTTACAGTGAGTGCATGAAGCTTTGCTTTTCTGTGCAGTGTTAGCCTTCCTTTCTTTCCACTTCTACTTTCTTCTCTCCTTGCTCTTGCTTACAGTGGGTTGGGATGGTCCCCCAACTTCTGGACTTCCATTCTTTCCTCTGGCTTCTAGATGAGTAGCTTGTACAAATACCTCATCTATACTAGTGGGGTTAAACATGAGGATGGTATGCCTCATGTAGTTGTGTAGACCATCAATATATTTCAAAAGAGTCTCTAGTGAGTCTAATGAGATCCCTAGAATCAATGTTCTCTTTCTAAATTCTTGAGTATACCCTTGCACACTTTTCCATTTCAACTGCCGAAGAGTTTGCCAACTCATCATGGCTTGTTGTATGTAGGCCAATGGATAGAACTACTTCTTGATTGCAGAAACAAAGTCACTCCAGACAAAGATAGTCTTCCCATGTCTCTTCATGTTAGCTTGGGTTCTGCCTTCCCACCAAACCAAGGCAGTGTCTCCTAGGCGTAGGCTTGCCAGCTGAATTTTTCTCTTTTCTAAGTTGATGTTTTGCACTCTGCAATACACATCAATTTGTCTAATCCAATTGTCCAACTTTTCAGCATCTAGCTCTCCATCATATATAGGCAAATCAAATTCAACATCTATCTTAATCAAAGATGCTTTCTTATTATGCACAGGGCTATTAGGAGGTGTGAGAAAGCTTTCCCCTTTCCCTTTTCCTTTTGAGTGGTCATGGGAATGAGACTCATCTTCTTCTTTGTCTTGTTTAGAACCTGATGAATCTTCATCCTTATGCTTTCTAATGTCCCTATACATTTCTTCTACCATAGACTTTATAGCTAGGAAAATCTCTATGAATTGAGGGTCTGGCCCCATAGAACCTTCCTCTGACATTGTCTTCCGAGGATAGACTCTCCCAATTTCAGGATTAGTTTCGACCAACTCTCCTTCTCCTAATTTGAGATTTGATCTAGTGAGCATTCAACAGCTAAACCAACACAAGATTGTCTACCCTTACAGCCCAGAGCTCTGATACCACTTGATCTAATAATCACCCTGTGAGTGACCTCAGTTAAAGATTTATTAAATGAAGGTATTACAAACTCATGTGCTGGTGTGTGTGTCTATGTTATTTAAGCAATGGATCGATCAGATTTCCAATACACAGATAATTGAATGGAAAGACAGTAGAGAAATACAATAAGCAAATACAAGAAAACAAAAAATTAATATGGAGTTCACCCTATTCTCCAGGGCTACATCTCCAGTCCAACTTCAGTGGTGGCCTTATTTTATTGTGTTACAAGCAGAGAATTACAATACAGGAGCTCAAAATGAGTCACCTGAAACAAATTTTCTTGGCAGGGTGGTTCTTGGATTCCCCAAGCCACTGGATTGCATAGACTCGTTTTCCTACCAGCTCTGTGACCTTTTGGTCTACAATGGAAAGATCCCAATGGGGTGCTCAGTCCAGATAGATCCTCTCTGGAATGGCTTGAATCCCTCAAGCTCTCGGGTGCTCGACGCTGCCTTTGGTCAGCTCGGCCCTCTGTCCTCTTTTGCTTTTTCTTCATTGTCTTTTCCCCTGTGTTTCGTCCTTTGTCTCTCTCTCTCTCTGACCGACTCTCAGTCTCCCTGTATTTTGTCTCTTTTCATGGCTTTAAGCCATTTGTTTCCATGTCTATTCAGTTCCTCTTCTGCCTCCTTCGAATTGCCTTCTACAGCTGTGCTTGGAGTTCCCTGGCTCGGCGTCATCATCGGCTCACAAGGGGTGGCCACATGTCCTCCTGTAACGTTCCAGCCTGCTTCGTTGGTTCAATTCTTTGGTTACATCGTGGTTGAAGTCTTCCTCCACCATGGCAGTCAAAACGGACTTCAAATTCTTCTAAATCACGACTCATTCCTTCACCGATTCCACTTCCCTCATTGGGCACGATCTCAGTCGTCCGATATGGGGCCTCCAGATCTAATGCCATACGCACATCCCACGTAGTTGACTAGCTCGACCGTTAACGTGCGATCAGTGGCGATTTTCTCTCTCCTCCACTTGCCGCACGTCGATCGTTGAGTGGCATCGCTCCAATTTTTCCAAAACCGCTTACCATTTGAGGGTGCCCCAATCAATACCGTCGGTTTTTCAGAGCGTGGGTCCCGCCTTGTCCTTTAGCACTTTTTCGCTTTTTGCCCGTGGTTCTCTGGCTCCTGATGCGTCCAAGTGCTTGGGGCTTCTCCATTTCAACCCTTTTTGCCCAACGATGCGCGAATCAAAATCCACCTCCGTTTCCCGATCTGGGGCTCCCAAGGGCTAATTCAGCCTCTCGCGCAGTCTCCATGGGCCTCGGTCAGCACGCTTTGACCGGGGTCCTTGTTGTTCCACGCTGGCTGCCATTTCCACTTGTTCAGGGTGTTTTTGATCACTGTTTTGGAATTTTTAGAAGTTTGTCCCGACCTGGTACAACCATGGTTCTATTTATTTTTCTTTATGGATCCAATTCGGATCACTAGTATGCCCCCCAAACTAAGTCAAATATGGTTTCTCTCACACAATCCATCTCTATGCATCATTTCACTTTATGTAAATCTCCTTGTCAAAAATGTTTTTTTTATTTCAGGTGTGACCTTTCAAATTTTTAAGATTTTTCTTATGACCAAATTCAAGGATCTGTTACAGTCCATTCATCTTCATGCAAATATCTCACATAAAACTCAAGTTGGGAATGTGCATCTCTCATAGAGTCATGGAATTGCGAAGTTGATCATTCCAAGGACTATCTTTTCTTGAAGGAATCATGCTTATCAAATTTATCCCTTAACAGTAAGCTCGTAGGTCTTCTTGAAAATTTCATGTTGCAAATTTGTCCTCTCATCGCATCATAAGTCCTCTTGAGTGATAATGAATGCAAAAGTTGTCTCGTGAAACAAGTTCTTCTCTGTTCACCATGTTCCAATTGGTCTCATGTATTTGTGGTGCTGTCATCTTTTTTAAACTCTTTTGATGATTACGATGCGTGTACAATTTGTCACTAGTTGCAGGAAAATGGGTTGTCATATTTGGATCGCAAGGAACTTGGTTTGATTATTTAGATCATTCGCAAGGATGTTCAAATTGATTTGTCTTCGCTTATTGCAAACTAAGAATCTAATGCTTTAATCAACTCATCAAATAATTTTTATGTCTTTGGTGACTGTCATTCAGCTTCTCATTTTCCCATCGTCACTTCTATTAACAATTGTTTCACATCTCTTGACCTTCATCGTTCAATATCTCACTGTTCAGATATGCCGAGTAGTTGAAACACTTCAGCCTTCGTCAATAGTTATGTCAGATCTTCACTATCTCAATGTGGCTATTGAAATGATCAGATATATTCTCCCCTGCAAGGTTCTCATTATAATCCCATGCTTCTACTTGAAAAATCATATTTTTAAAGATTTCAAGTGGGTTGTCATGAATAGTATGATCCAATCGATGAATGGTTGAAACAATATTACCTAGCAAGCTCTGTCGCAAACAAAACATTTTGATCTTCCCTCACACTTGCTAAAGAGTTCAGTGTATATGGAGACACATTAGCAAGAAGCCTCCAAGGTTTTTTGAAATATGGTATTCATTATGAAGGTAAGAATGCAAATTGGATGAAAATAGTGGTTGTGAAACATCTTTCTACCCACAAGAAAGACCTTCATTTTCTTGTGCAAGTTATTCAAGTTCTTATCCTTTTTGCTGCACATTTCTTTATATTAGCTTTAACTTTTTGTATCTGTGTGAATGTAGGTCAGGAGAGACTACGGTGGATTCACTGGAAATTTAATTATATGTGACCTCAACCTTCTAGTTTTTAGGTTAGAAGTAGGATTAGCTGCATCCTAGGTTTCCCTCTCTTGCACTCATTCTACACTCTTTCCCTGTAGTATGTCCTCGTTTCCTTATTCTAGTTCTACATCATGTTTTATCTAGCCATTTTGTTCTCTTGTCTTATGGTTTTGTTCCTTGTGATGTGTTTCCTTTCTTTTCCCCTTGTTTTCTTTCTTTTTGAGTTTCTCCTTTTGTTTTTATCATGCGAATAAGTATTGTGCCTGGACATGTTGTGGCTTCTTAGTATGTGTGTGGCTGAAGTCTAAAGAGTCTTGTGACACTTCATCATTTGGCTAGCCTTCTTTTCATCTTCCTTGTGTTGGTTACATATTTTGGCTGATGAAGTTCTGACGGAAAATATGTTCCGTCTGTAAGGAGAGTTTTAGTCCAACCATGAACCCACGTCTAGCCCGTAAACCTCCTGCCTATACTCGGTTTTCTCCTTTGGTGTTCTCAAGCTTATCCAACTAGTAGAAATAGAGAAGGGGAAAATCTAAACGAGAAAACCTAAATCATAGGTCTTTATATGCTTCTCTGAAGGCACAACCTTTTCTATTCTCAATAAGTCGAGATCCCTCTTATACCCAAAAATAAATAAGTGCCAATGTATAGTTCTCTTCAAATAAATAAACAAATAAAGGCAAAAGAAGAGAAAGGCTTCCTGGGCAAAGAGGTGAAGCAAGAAAATTCATCAGGGTGCTATCCAGGCTTGTTGGTTGTGGAGAAATGTTTGTGTTCATGCATGACTCCGCTAGGGTACTGCTTAGGCCTGCTGGCAATGGAGCAACATCAGAGATGAAAAATTATTCTCTGAAAATATTAAGCTTGAGAGCTATAATACCCTTTCCAACTCAAAACATTGTGATTATGTTGAATCTTATGTTGTGTTTGACCGATAAGGTATAGAGGGGACAATGTCTAGTCATGGGGTGAGAGGAAAAGGCTAAATTTATCTACATTATGAATCAATACTCCCCAAAGAGCTAAGGCCTTGCACAAAAGAGTTAACCAAAACAAAGAACCTAGATTTTACTAGTGTGTCACCAAGTGTTGTAGTGACTGTAACACCCTCCAAAATTTTGGCCTACACTCAAATTTTGGAGCCTACTATCGATCCTGTGATTGGTCATTCCTTATTCACTTATTGGTCAGCTGATGATTTCAAGCTTCCTTCTTGGATCTCAAGTGTTGTTCACACTTTTATCTTTATATAGCAAGTGTTGTCTTGAGGCATGGGAATTATCACGTATCATACAAAGGGGAGTTTTGGTTTTCTTCAAGGGGAAATCTTTGTCAAAATGATTTTTTCTCATCATATAGACATGTTTCACACACACTTCCAATTTTTCACACACTATTACACAAGTGTCGTCATTATTATCACAAAGTCTATCTTCGGTGACACACTTGTCGCAAGTTGCCAGAAATATCGTTGAACTAAGGGAAGTATGTTTTCATATGTTCTATATGATCTATGTGATGTCACCAAATGTCCAAGTGTGTGGTCACAACCAATTTCTATCACGGTTCACATCGGTTCCAATGATCCCACACTTAGCCAAATTACAGAGGATTCCTAGCAACCTAGCCTCACCAATCCTTCCTAAACTTCACACTTCACATATTCAACTCTCAAGCTTTTCCATTTTCTGATGGAATTGCACAATGCACAAAATCCCAACCTCCCTTGCCACCCAAAACTACATAGATGCTTCTCTCAGTTTCCCAATCCCCCTTTCCTCCTAAAACTGTGCATGTTGTATTCCCAAGGCCATATCCCACATCCTCGATTGCCTACTTTACCTGCACAAATTTTTTACCCAGTGGGAATTATGTGATCTTATCCCTCAGTCTGGACCAGTAAATGATCCTTCCCCCTTGACCTACTACCAATTCCAACTCACTAAATGGATTATCATGCAACATATTAGACTAGGGGCTTATCAAATTGATGTTGTCTTGTCATGAATGGATTACAGATACAAGAATTCTACCATATTATGGAAATATGATGAAGAAGGAGGACATGGTAGATGACACTTAAGGAGTTGAGGAGAAAAGATAATCATCAAATAAGAAGACCAAGGAACCCTGGGTATGATAGATTATCAAATATTAAGAACACATGAAGACTCCATCTGATTCATAAGCCTTTGGAGGGTGGGTACGAAGAAAAGAACACATATTTCATGAAGTTGAAATGAACCTCTAATTATAGTATGAAGGAAAACTTATCATTTTCATATCATTATGTATTCAATGATATGTCTGGCTGTAAACACTTAAAGTCATTCCATGTGTTTTCTCTAAGTGTTTTTCTCCCTTTCACCAGATAGGCAAGATGTCATCTGTTTTTGCATGTTGGATGTCACACTTTATGCATAAGCTCATTCTGGTGGTTTCAAGGGACCATATTTGTGTTTATGAATTTCCATAACCATATAAACACCTGTCATACTCATTCACAAAGTTTTGATCACTATTGCACAAGTGTCGTCACTGTTATCACCCCAAGAAACTCACCTAGGTTGTATATCAGTGATGCTCGGGAACATTACAAATTCAACAAAATGTTGGATAAATGGTGGATGAATGAAAGAAATGCTGCATACTCAAGCCAGATAACCACTCCCACTATGCTTGACCCTAGAAATGGGTGAACACCCCCAGACTACAAGGCTTTTAACCACAAATTACTCACGTTTTAAGGAAAAGGTGATAATGGAGAAGACTGACCACACCAGCAGATGCACAGGACCCTGTGATGGCCGTCTGCAACTAGTTTAAAGGTCTGTAAATCTAATATTTAATACACAGACAAGATGACAGCTCTCTATGCATTAAAACAATAGAAACCTTCAAGCAATTTAAATGAAACAGCTAAATTCTAATATAGAGGTGGTTGACATCCCCTCTACTGCTAAAACCAAGAGCACATCAACAACTGCAAAACAGGCACAGCCTGGAACAAGAAGAAGAAGTGGAAAGTGAGCAAATGACAGCAAAAGAAGCTTGTATTAATTGGAAATGAAGACCAGACACTGCAGGTTGCACAATAGTTAGAGTCTTTAGAAGTTGAGCCTTACAACATGCTAACTCTCATCTAACACTCATCCCTTGATTACATCGTTTTTCTCAGTATATATAGAGTTTGTTTACAAAAAATCTCTGCTAGGGTATGCGTGGAGGTGTCTTAATGGATCACCAACTGCATTTACATTTATATATGGACTCCCTGCCACAATTTGCACATTTAATGAACGAAATGGCTCTGTTTGTACTCGTCGAACAGGAGGAATGTTTTATTTATAAATGTCAATGACTGCCCAATGAATTCAGCTGCTCAAAACGGAACTTCCTCGACCTTGACCATGCTGCTCTTTAACTGTGGTAGCTGAGAATTTAATGCACGGGTATCTGGATCATAACTTGTTTCTTCGCGCACCCCAAAGTTGGCCAAAAAGAAACAGAGCAATTTGCATCAAATATGGATGTAGGGCCAAGGAGGAATACTGGCCGTTGCATGAATCAGATGGGCGATCATTATATACTGGCAGAAGACAATGAGAAGGCACAAAAGTGAAACTCGGACCTGAGTCGTTAGATTTAAAGAAATGGACGGCGAAGATTTGATTTGCAAGAGGTACGATATGCGATAGCGCTGAGGTCGCATCGCAACATCGCATCGGTGGAGGAGACAGGGCGAAGTCTTAAACATTTGGGTGCGATTTGCGATTTGCGATCGGATCGCATATCGCAATCAGCAGAGGGCACATGGTGTATCGGAGGAAACAGGTCGCGGATGCGATTTGCAATAGTGATTAGATCGCATCGCAACATTGCATCGGAAGAAATCAAGAGAACATATTGAGGAAGCGGGCAAGGGTGCGATATGCAATCTGGTCGCATCGCAATATCGCAGTAGCAAAAAAAAACATAGGGGTGCAACGGGTTTATGTGTGATAGCGACCAAATCACATCGCAAAGGGAAGAAAATGGAAATAGCATGGTTATGAGAATAAATGGGCATGAAAGGGAAAATAAGAGAAGATTGTTGTGATCTGTCTTTCTGAGTATAAACACATGGCCAAGCTGATGTTTGGTCCTTCCAAGAGCTGAAGTATATAGCAGAGATAACAGTCACGGTCGTCATAAAGTCTATCTTAGGTGTTACACTTGTCGTAGTTGGTCATGAAGTAGTCACACACAAGCGAGAGTGTTGTTCATGTGTCATGGGTGATAAAAAAAATTTATTCGTCAAGTATTCTAATTTTTAGGACACAGTCAAAGCTTCATCACTCCACATATCAGTCTCACTAGTCCAAGACAACCTTTTCTGAATAAGCTCCTCAGCCCTTCAACTTGGCTTTTGTTAGGTCCCTATAATACTAGTGTATTCCCTCATTGTTATTGTTAGTGTAGCCCCCTTATTTTTATGTTTGTCCCGATGTAGTCCCCATATTGTTATTATTGTAACCTATAGAAGACCACTATTGTTATTGTTGTGCCCTTACATTATTATTGTTATGTCAACTCTGATTATATTATGACCCCCTAGACTCTTATATATAGAAAGGAGGTTTTTTCATTTGAATCATCCAATAATTGTTAATTTATGTAATATAAAGGAGGTTTCCCCCTTGAAGAGGCTAATTTTGATGTCGTTGATCTATCTCTTCTTCTATTATGTGAGTTGTTGCATAACATTTGGTATCAGAGCTTTGCATACTAGGGTTTCACTTCTTCAAATGGGTCATCTTGGAATTTTCGCTATAACATTTTTTCTAAGAGGCTTCAGAAGCTAAAAATTTTACCACTTGGAGCCGAAATATTATAGAACTTTGTGTAAAAATTCAAGATCTTGTTTTTCTATATTTTCAGAGATATGCTATGAGGAAGTTAGGGTTTTTGCGGGCTCCAAAATTCTGTCTCAAACAATTGACCTTGGGAAAATTGTCATAGCTTTTGTTTGAGGAATCAGATTTGAATTCTGTAAAAAGTCTCTAGAATTTCATGGACTGTGGCTATTCTTATAGCAATTTCAGGCCCAAAGGTGGAAACAATAACACGTGGCATCCCGTATAACTTCGCTTTACTGAACCAGTCCATAATCAGGTCATCGTGGGAGATTTGGAATAACTCTTTTTTGAAGATTCCAATCTCGGTCAGAATTGTGCGGTTGGAAAGAGGACTCATAGATATAGCACAGGAAGAAATTTCAGAACTTGGAGATCTGAAATTACAAAGTTACAACTGTTTCACGATCAAGCTCCCAAAAGAAAGAAAATGGTGTGTATTGTTTTTTAAAATTGCATAACTTTTGTTTGAAAAATCAGTTTGAAGTGATTCAAACGAAATAGTGAAGAATAGATATCATTGTTGATTTCAAAATGGATCAAAGCAAGAAAATGAAAACACCTAGTAATCAACCAGAAAGCTCTACTATGATGCATGAAGAAGAGGAATAAATGCAACATGATATATCAAAATTATGAGACCACGTGCAACAAATTTCAATCTCGCAAAGAGTAACCAAAAATGAAATGGAAGTTAAGATGGATGGTTTGAAGAATAGTTTAAAATGAGACATCGAAGGTTTGAAGGATGGCATGGAAGAAAAAATGAAAGGAAACATGGAATATTTGAAGAATGGTTTAAAAGCATACATGGAAGGTTTGACAAAGTTGCTACAAGAAATGCTTTCTAATGGTGAAAAAGGTATTAGATGAAACTCATGATGAGAACAAAATAAATGTTAATCATGATTTCGTAGACTCTAACATTGGATTGAAGACCCACTATATTCCAAAGACCGATATGAGGAAGTTTAATGACAAGGATCCAATAACATGGATACTACAAATAGAGTAATATTTTGATCTTCATAATGTGCAACAAACACAAAAGGTACGCATTGCAACTTTATATTTAGAACCCAATCAGTTTGTATTGTATCGATGGCTTTGTTCTCGTAAATCACTTGTCACTTGGCCAATGTTTACGAAGGAAATGATAGCACATTAAGAGGATACAAAGAGAAAAACCTTCTTTAGCTAATTGATAAATCTCAAACAAAAGGGTTCAATGGTGGAGCACATTGAAAAATTCAAAAAATTTAATATAAGGGTAAATGATATTTCAGAGGAGCGTAGGATTGATGTATTGATAGGGACTTTAAAAGATAACATCCAACATGAGGTTTGCCTTTGGGAACCTGATTTATTGGAAAAGACATTCAGGTTGGCAACAAAAATTGGAAGCAAAATAATGGCATCAAGGAATCCTACCACTCACAACTATAAAGATGGAAGTGTTGTTGCTGCTAGCCTTCCACAACCTACAAGGTTGACACCACAACAATTGGAAGAAAAAAGAGAAAAAGGGATTTGTTACAGTTGTGATAGAAAACACACTAAGGTCATAAGTGTGCTGAGAAAAAATTAATTTACAGAGATTGTAAAGAGGAGGAAGAAAAGGAATAAGAAATGTCAAAACAAGAGGATATACACAATGAACCAACGTCGGAGAAAGAATAAATGAATCCGACCATATCTTGTAATGCATTGGCAAGAATTACCACTCCTAATACTCTCAAGATAGAAGAACATATCTAGAAGAAAAAGGTAATAATGTTGATTGATTCATGTAGTACCCATAAATTTATTCATTGTAAGATAGCCAAGGAATTGAATTGTTTCCTATATCCAGCACCAGAATTCCAAGTGATGGTTAAAAATGGAGGAACCATAAATTTCTTTGGAAAGTGCCATAATATCAAGTTATCCATGGGAGAATATGTATTGAATAATCCAATGCTTTCCATTCCAATGGGTGATGTTGATGTTGTACTAGGAGTCCAATGGTTACAATCTTTGGGTACAATAACTTTTAATTTTCAAGAACTTTTCTTGGATTTTTTTTTGGAAAGGAAAGGAAGTTGAATTAAGGGGTATAATAGAGAAACAAAGAAATATAATAATCTCTAATGGCATGAAAGATCTTCTAAATAAATAACAATGGGGCATAATTGCACAATTATGTTCGCTAGAGGTTCAAACATTGAAATCCTCTATTTATCGAGATCTCCAAAATCTCTTGGACAATCATTCCAAGGTATTTGAGACTCCCAAAAGACTTCCACCTATTTGTGATCATGACCATGCTCTTCATTTGATTCTAGGAAGTGTTCCTCCAAACATCAGGCCTTATAGATATTCCTATGCCTTATGAGTTGTCCTGACCATATAAACACCTATCAACTCATTGAGAAAATTTTGAGCATTGTTGCACAAGTGTCGTCATGATTGTCATAAAGTCTATCTTAGGTGTCACACTTGTTTTAGCTGATCATGAAGCGGTCACACAAAAGCGAGAGTGGTGTTCATGTGTCATGGGTGATCAATGTTGTTGAGGCGTCAAAGTATTCTAAGTTTTAGGACACAATCGAAGCTTCATCAATCCACCTGTCAGTCTCACTAGTCCAACACTTAGCCTTTTTTGAAGAAGCTCCCTGACCCTTCAACTTGGCTTCACCCAACCTACCTAGACTGCACATTACGCAGTTCCAGTCAGTAGGTTCTGACCTTGACCCTAGATTTGCGCAATGTGTAGTTCCTGTCTCCTAGGACCGCTGCAATGCACAATTCCTGAGCCCAAGATCAACCTTCCCTTCCAAAATTGTGCAATATTTTCAGTCAGCCTTCCTATCCAGAACTACGCAAAACATGCCTTCAGTGGTCCTCCCATAATCCTAATCTACTGTCTCCCAGAACTGCATAGAAGTTAGTCAGGCTTCCTCTCCCAAACTACGAAGAAATATTCCACAGTGGCCCCTCCTTTAGCCATACTCACTCATCTCCAAAAGAGTGCAGAAGACAACCTCTCAACCCAGACTGAACTACGCATTGTGCAATTACATGTTAGGATATTCCGACACATAGGAATATAGTTAAGTATAACTTGGTCTAGTATAGAGTTAGGTAAAGTGTGTTTCTTTACTATGTACTTTTGTAACTTACAATCTGACGGTCACGATATGTAGTAATCTGATGGTTCATTCTCTCCTCGGTATTACCGACACTTGATCTGTGTCTTAACACCCGATTGGTCCATGATTTCTATTTAAAGCGCATGGAGGGTCATTTGTAGGTTAACTGTTCACAAGAGAAGCTTATGTAAATTTTCATTCTTTTATTAATAAATTGCTTGAAGTGGCCGCGTTGGCTCAGGCCGTGGACTGTTTCCCTTTTTGAGGGTTTTAACCACGTCAAAAATACTGGTGTATTGATTTTTGATCTGGTTGTGAGTGGTGTCCTTTGGTGTTCTGTCTGAGGAACTTACCCTGTAAATTCCTACATGGTATCAGAGCTATTTGAGGGCCGCGTCCTTTGGTGATCCAAATCTGAAGCCGGTAGAACTGCATCCGACTGCCGTTTCCTAGATCTTCTGTTTCTGACTGCTTTCGGGCCGAGAGGACTGCTCTGTTATGTTAGGAGCATCTATTCCAATGAGGAACCCCTTTTGTTTCACGCGAAAAGGTTTCTGGTAGCCCTAGCTACGTCATTTTTTAGATCTAGGCATGCTCTTTGCCCTGCGACTCTGTGCGATCTAGGCAAATCAAAAACAGAGAGGAAGGATTTTTCTCATGCGTATGCTCTTTTCCGCTGCGCCTTAGTGTGATCTTGGGAAATCAGAAACATTGAGGAAAATATTTAGTTTCCGGGTAAAGCTAACTTTAAGCCGTAAGGTTTGTTTTTTTTTGTATGTCCATGTTGGGTTTTGTGTTTTTGTTTTGTAGGG
>APFE030527637.1:28225-53338 GCA_000404065.3 Pinus taeda
TGGCAAGAATTACCACTCCTAATACTCTCAAGATAGAAGAACATATCTAGAAGAAAAAGGTAATAATGTTGATTGATTCATGTAGTACCCATAAATTTATTCATTGTAAGATAGCCAAGGAATTGAATTGTTTCCTATATCCAGCACCAGAATTCCAAGTGATGGTTAAAAATGGAGGAACCATAAATTTCTTTGGAAAGTGCCATAATATCAAGTTATCCATGGGAGAATATGTATTGAATAATCCAATGCTTTCCATTCCAATGGGTGATGTTGATGTTGTACTAGGAGTCCAATGGTTACAATCTTTGGGTACAATAACTTTTAATTTTCAAGAACTTTTCTTGGATTTTTTTTTGGAAAGGAAAGGAAGTTGAATTAAGGGGTATAATAGAGAAACAAAGAAATATAATAATCTCTAATGGCATGAAAGATCTTCTAAATAAATAACAATGGGGCATAATTGCACAATTATGTTCGCTAGAGGTTCAAACATTGAAATCCTCTATTTATCGAGATCTCCAAAATCTCTTGGACAATCATTCCAAGGTATTTGAGACTCCCAAAAGACTTCCACCTATTTGTGATCATGACCATGCTCTTCATTTGATTCTAGGAAGTGTTCCTCCAAACATCAGGCCTTATAGATATTCCTATGCCTTATGAGTTGTCCTGACCATATAAACACCTATCAACTCATTGAGAAAATTTTGAGCATTGTTGCACAAGTGTCGTCATGATTGTCATAAAGTCTATCTTAGGTGTCACACTTGTTTTAGCTGATCATGAAGCGGTCACACAAAAGCGAGAGTGGTGTTCATGTGTCATGGGTGATCAATGTTGTTGAGGCGTCAAAGTATTCTAAGTTTTAGGACACAATCGAAGCTTCATCAATCCACCTGTCAGTCTCACTAGTCCAACACTTAGCCTTTTTTGAAGAAGCTCCCTGACCCTTCAACTTGGCTTCACCCAACCTACCTAGACTGCACATTACGCAGTTCCAGTCAGTAGGTTCTGACCTTGACCCTAGATTTGCGCAATGTGTAGTTCCTGTCTCCTAGGACCGCTGCAATGCACAATTCCTGAGCCCAAGATCAACCTTCCCTTCCAAAATTGTGCAATATTTTCAGTCAGCCTTCCTATCCAGAACTACGCAAAACATGCCTTCAGTGGTCCTCCCATAATCCTAATCTACTGTCTCCCAGAACTGCATAGAAGTTAGTCAGGCTTCCTCTCCCAAACTACGAAGAAATATTCCACAGTGGCCCCTCCTTTAGCCATACTCACTCATCTCCAAAAGAGTGCAGAAGACAACCTCTCAACCCAGACTGAACTACGCATTGTGCAATTACATGTTAGGATATTCCGACACATAGGAATATAGTTAAGTATAACTTGGTCTAGTATAGAGTTAGGTAAAGTGTGTTTCTTTACTATGTACTTTTGTAACTTACAATCTGACGGTCACGATATGTAGTAATCTGATGTTCATTCTCTCCTCGGTATTACCGACACTTGATCCGTGGCTTGACACCCGATTGGTCCATGAATTCTATTTAAAGCGCATGGAGGGTCATTTGTAGGTTAACTGTTCACGAGAGAAGCTTATGTAAATTTTCATTCTTTTATTAATAAATTGCCTGAAGTGGCCGCGTTGGCTCAGGCTGTGGACTGTTTCCCTCTTTGATGGTTTTAACCACATCAAAAATACTAGTGTATTGATCTGTGATCTGGTTGTGAGCGGTGTCCTTTGGTGTTCTGTCTGAGGAACTTACCTTGTAAATTCCTACATTACAGGCCTCAATCCTTAGCTGTAGTTGCTGGAACTACGCTATGTGCAATTCATAAACCTACCTTCCCAACTTATAACTCAGTTCTAGCTCGGTACTTGGACCAGAATGAAACATCTTAGGCTAGGAGGTTTCTGGGCTGATGTCATCCATCATGAGTGAATTGCAGATACAAGAACCTAGTGAGATGATAAAGAATAAGATGAAGGAGGAAGACATGCAAAGGACATTCTTGTAGCTGAGCATGTAAGCTGTTCTATCAAGGAAAAATGACACCAACTCGTGACCACAACCCAAGACTTGAGATCATTGAAAATTCCTATCGCCAAGCCATGGGGATGTGGAAGACAAGAGTATTTTGAAGCAGACATCATTCACAACAGCAATAGTGACTTCACATTGCCACATCACCAAGCAGACCATGTCAGTAGTGTCATGTCATGAGTAGTCATATGCCACATCACTATTGTGGACCATGTACATTATATTCAAATGTATTGTAAAGTGGAAGTGCAAATGACACACATGAATATGGAGAGTCATGTAAGTTGAAAAGTCATAGGAAGTTGAACAATCATGAGGGTAGTCAATGAGTCACAAAGGGGAAGCATCACCCCTTGGTTATATATGCCCCCTCATTGTATGAGAAAATGAATTTTTCACCTTGGCTCCTCCTGTAAGGCATTAGAGAGATCACCTAGTTCTTTGAGGAGAAAGTAGTGGCTCCAATGTCCCACTATTGGGGCTAGTGATGCACATTGTAAACATGTGTCTTGGGACTTTTTCTTAATAACAAAAGCCTTTTAAGGCCAACGTTCTTCATGCATGGACTATGAATGTTTGTAAGACTATTTTGTGGACATTTTGTATTTCATGTTTTCTTTCACATGTACTCATATAATTGAACTATTTTGGTTATTTTAGTGCTTATCTTATTGAGAATATGTTGTAATGGTTTTTATTGTTGTCCCATCCTTGTGGACTAGTCTGCAGGATACTAGACACATCTTTCCTTATTTGTTGGTTGTAACGACTGTCACATCCATTATGGACTATTCTGTTGGATGTTAGATGGAGCCTTTTGGTTCATGTGTGTCTCTTCTTGGGTGGTACTATTACCTCTCACTTAGAGGATCCCTTTTCTCCCCCCCCTTTGCAGCAGAGGAACATTGACATAGTTGCAACTGCAAACTCACCAAGCACATCTCCCTTGCTTTTCGAAGACACCATCGTATCACTCTCCTTTGTTGATAGCTAGAGCCAAGGAAAATATTTAAAGATTTTGCAACCAGGCTTTATACCAAATGAGACTCCTACACCAAATGGTGTGAAGTCTGATAAAACTTCATATTGGGAAGATCCCCTTGGTTGATGGATTTCCAACACCGTTAACACTAATAAATATATGTTCTTAAAAAAACGAATTACCATAACTAGACTCCTCCAAAGGACATGGGTTCATTTTTTAAAGGAAACACCTCTCTTTATATTCTAATGGTAACAACAGGATTGCTTGCATCCAAATAAAATGAACATAAGTTCAACTTGTAAGCCTTGCAAATATGAAAGACCAAAATGTAAACCTTATGTCTAAGTATTAAAATGAAAATATTAGAGAACTTAGGAGTATTAAATATATATATTTTTAAAAAGGCTTGCCCTCCACAATAGTAAAAGGGGCATATAATCTACCTACGTTCGTGATAGCTCACTATTATTAGTAAAGGAGAATGTGTAAATCTTGATGGAGGGCCATGGGCATGGATCGATGGATGAGTCATCAATGGACACATGCGGCTCATTGTTTGTTCCCCAAAGGTTGTGGTGGGGCCCGGCTTCAGATCACGCACATGACCGCGAGTTCCACGAGCTGGAGGAATTGGCACGAGCACTAAATGCTAGCCGTTGTTGGTCGCCCACCGGCACTGCAAGCTGGTCGGTGCCTAAGCGTGATGAGCCGACCGACACGTGTCTGCTTGACTCGCCTCATAATTGGAATGGTCGGTCGAGAGAATCACGGCGCACGGCACAAAGCCCGGAAGCGGTCGATAACCGTCAACATGAAACTCGACACGACGGTGGTTTTGTAACCCCGTTTTGAGAAACAAGGACGTGCCGTTAAAACCAAAGGCACAACAATGGTGTAAAGCCATCAATTTGCCCCTTTGGTGATATTCAAAAGAACAAGCAGGGAAATTAAATTTATTTTATTTTTTAAATTTTAAAAACAAATAATTTATAATATATATAATAATTACTATTATTATTCAATTTTAAGGTCATAACCAAGTTAGCGACCAAATTAGTGTATCAGAAGTCTTTGTTCTAGGATAAGGGACTCACTTCCGCTTAACAATTTGATTGCTAAGTTTATGAAGGCATATATACTCTACTCCATGTGGTTTACTAGTGACCTCTTAGGAGGAAACACATGTTCTTAACCATTAAGGCCGCTGTCACATTAGGATTATAGGTTAAACTTGATGGGTATAATATTTGTATTTTCTTTTTAACAGTCAAATATTAGCAATTTTTAAATCTACATATCATTACTAACTTGTAGTATTTTTTAAAATCTTCAATTTGATAAATGAGATACAAATTTACTTGTATTTATTTTTGTGTATATATATTTATGTGTGGGGGTGGGTATGAGGGATATATAAATGAATGAATGATCCATCTTAATTTTGTATTTACCAAGCCCTTATAAAGATAAAATCTCTTAAAGTGAAAACTTCTTTTAAAATGAAAATAAATATGATCCCCTCTGAGAGTTAAGATGGATCTAGAACTTTTATGTATATATATATTATATATATATATATATATTTCTTTTTGTTAAAATATATTTCATGAATATATATATATATATATATATAAAATTATATTTATAATATATATATATATAATATATATATCCTTTTGTTAAAATTTATTTCACATACATATAATATATATATTAGTTTCTCTCTTCATATATTTGAAACACTTGTTAATTTTATTTCGTGAAAATTTATCTTGCACAAAAACATTTTAACTATGATATTAATTTATGTATTTGAAATACTTATTAATTTTTATTTAAATAAATTTTATTTCACACAAAAGCATTTTAACTATTATATCAATTTAAGTAATTTATATATCAAAAATACTTATTATTTTTCACTTAAAAAAAATTAACTCACATAAAAACATTTTTAACTATAATATTGATTTACTTTATTTATTTTTCACCTTAATAAAATTTAGGTCACACAAACATGTTTTTAAGAATGATATCAGTTTTATGTATTTTTTGCAAGAAACATTTTAGTTTTTTTAAGTATTCCAAATTTGTGTAACACTTTACATGTAATAAGAGTTGGCCTTTGTTTAATCAATTCACACTTTGACAATTAATCTTATATGATTTTTTTGCGTTATAGGGAAAACTTAATCTAATATTTTATGTGTAATGTCTAGTGAGAGATCAAAGCTAAGCAGAATGAGAAATGGGGTGTTGGTAAGTTTTATAGCCATGCGATTTTGTTGTTCCAAATTTTTGAAGCTAGGTTGAATTTACATAAAAATAATCTTATTTCATTACTATATGTTACACATTACATAGTTTAATATTTTTTGAAGAATAAGCATACCTGAAATTGAATTTTTGAAGATCAAACATACCTTAATTAAATTTCTTGGCACCAATACTCCACCAAAACAACCTTACTCTTTTTCTTTTCTTGAATTTTGTCCATGCTTAATTTCTTTCTGTGATCAATAATATTATTTTATATAGTTTTTTTTTGTTTTGTTAAAATGTTTAATTGAGTCTATATATTCAATATTGTTCTTTATTTTTCATTAATTAGCCGACATATATTTTTTAAAATTTTTAATGTAATGTTACATGACAACATATATCCCTCACATACCGGGTTGTAGAGTGTCTCTTGACATAATAAGTAACTATAAATTGGACTAGAGAAAATAAAATAAATTAGGCACGGGATAAAACTCCAAGATAAGAACATATTGCATGGTATTTATTGCTAAGTAACTCAACTTAGAGTCAAAGTTGAATGGGTCATAGTAGTGGATTTGGGCCCATGGTTTTGTGGTTGCCCATGAATTGAATGAATGGAAACTTTAAAGGCTTGGAAGACTTTATTGTAATGGGCTTGGAGGGGAATGGTAAAGGCTCACATGGTTGGCTTGGCCTGGTTTTGGCGAAGGGACTAATGGAATTTCATTGGCTAGGTTTTTCTCCAGAGTTGGGGTTTTCCCAGGATAAACGGCGTGCATATTGTGTTTATGTTTGAGTTTTGTTATTGATTATTTTTTAATAATTCTCTTTTTAAATATAAGTCTTTGTGGTTAATATTTTGGCAATTATAGACTCTACAATAAACATAAGTTGTGCACTCACTAAGCAAACTATCAGTCATTTGACATGCTAGAAAAAACTTTTCTTTATCCTAACTCACGTCATGTAATCCCACACCTTGCACCATGAACCCAAAGGTTGAAACTCACCACGTGCTCTCCCATGGGCCATATGTATTGTATATAAAAAGGTTATGGGTTTATAGTAATTAGATAGAAGGGATTTTTACTTGTTCAATAGGAATAATGAAAGTGACAACAATTTTTTGTCAGATTTGGGACTTTTCATTTAGTTTGTTCAGTGTTAGTATGGTTATGATAGATCCAAACTTTTATAAAATGGATCTATTTAGAGGTTGGAAATGGAAATTTCAAATGGAGTATTTGGGCCTTTCAAATCTTAAAATGTTGTCTAGATAGATCTGTACTTACTTGTGAAACAATCATGAGTTTCTTCAAGACACATAAATTATATATTATTTTTGCTTATAATATTTGAATCCTCCCAAATCTCTATTTAAAAGCAATAGTGGGTTCAAATTTGTTTTATTATTTATAAGTGTTTTTTGAATATAACTTATCACATTAAAAGTTGATATTAATTGCTCCTCTTCAAAATAGATTACAACTAAGGGGTTTGAGCATTCTAATTGAGAGCTTTTGCAGAATAATTCAACACGACTTGCAAAAGCTCTAAAATTACTTAAACAATGGCTATACATATTTATCCTAAATCATTGGCTAGTTTCAAGTAACAAACCTGATTCAATATGTTTGATCTTTAATGTGTATATCTATGATTTCACTTGGTTCCATTATGCTTTCGGTCAAGCTAGAATTGATAAAATAAAACATAAAACTTATATCAATAAAAAATCTCTCTCGTGAAATAAAATAAAATAGAGACAATAATAGCATTTAAATGACATGCATAAATATATATAAAATGTCATGTGAATGACAGTTTGAAAAAGAAACCTGCCATAAAAAAACTACTAAGTTGCAATTTTATACCCAGATTGCAATATTATACTAAGTTGTAATAGGAATAGTTGAAGGTGTTTGGTGTTTATTTTTTTAAATATATACAATAATTTTATTCAAATTTACAAATTGAGAAAATATCAAAATAATAAAATGTTTAGCTACATTCTTTATAAATATGCTTCAAAATGTTAAAAAAAATATTATTTACCTTTTTTTCATTAAATATGTTGATATGGATAAGGTTGATGGATAAAATTAATCAATAGAGTCAATGGATAAGGCCATGCTAGTACATTATGATGTCATGTCATTGCCTTGTCATTACCTAGTTACTACCACATGTCATCTTACATGGCAACACATGCTAAAAAAATACATACTAAAAACGAAAAGTGTTATAAATAAAATTCTTCCTAGATGATAGGTAATGTGCAAGTACTTGACACCCCCTTGAACCACAACTAGGATGTGCACAACATTGAGTCTCAATGATTTCCAACCATGTTAGGTACTCAAATACAAAACAATTATTTGAGTCCCAATAATTTGCAACAATGTTAAGTATTCATTTACAAAACAAATTTTGCAAAACACAATATGGCAAAGGTGAGGTAAACAGGGAAAAACCAATGGACAAAAAAAATGAACCTCTCTCAAAATATAATGCATACTATGTTTACTATGTAGTTGTTATGAAGAAGGATGGTGTCACTCATTAACAACCCCATCATGGATTTGTTCTCTGATCTATCTTGTCCCATCATGTGAAAATCCCTTAGCTATTGGTTGAGCCATGTACTTTCTTACAATAATTTGATAGAAGGGAAATTTTTAGCCCGCAACATGGAGTTACCACCATATCGAGGCCCCAATTAGACCCCAATTAGTGTTGAATCATCCATCAATGACCAACTAATGGTACCAAAGATATCAATTCGAGCATCCGGGGTTGAAGAATGTGTTCATGCTTATATAGATTATTTAGCCTAGAGGCCATATTTGAGTATTTTAACTTTAATCTATGTTTAATTAGGTATGAAGTCAAATTAAATTAATGTTAAGCTAGTTTTAACCATTTCGTTATGTTATAGTCTTTAGTTAAGCATATGGGGTAGAGAGGTGCAATAGGTAGTAACCATCAAAAGGTGTTGGATACTAGATTTGGGTGTTTAAATCATAATTTGGGTTTAATCGAGATTAAACTTGCTTATTGATGTTAAATTTGTTCATCTTTAATTACAAATTAATGATATCATTTGGGAATCCAGGGTCTAGTAGGTGCAAATGTTACTTCCTCTAGCAATGCGTCAGATAATGATTTTTCCATTTTATTTTTATTAATTGTGATTATTTTCCTAGATTAGCCTAATCAGATAATTAAGTACACATATAACAAAATTCGACAATCTGGGGTGTGGGGTATGTGAAGTGTTCTTGCTTGAGTGGGAGTTAGGATGGTCATATTAATAATAATCGTTAATTAATCATGATTAAGGATTTAACTTAATTACATATATTTATTCTTCCGGTAAGTGGAAGGTGTAAAGAGTTTTAGTCATCGTGCAAGCCCAAATGGGTAGATATCAAGTAGAACTCAAAATTGTTTAAAACATAGTGCAATTAGGCATGCAGTTCGATAATTTTTTTAAACAATAAAACAAACACGCATTGTCGGGCATTTATGGAAGCAAAGGAACATCACGTGGAAGGATAAGGTGGATGTTGAATGAGCAAATTGACGAGGAAGGAATCCATAATTTCCAAGGAAAAAATAAATAAGTAAAAAATCAAAACTTAAATAATATCCCCATTCAAATGGGGGTTGTTGTACACATGAAAATAAATGGTAGCACACTAGGAAGAACCAATTTTTTAGAATAAAATAATGTTGATCATAATAAGCTCTAAATAGAAATAATTGCAAGTATTTGATTAAATACATGATATTTGAGATAAAGATAAGTCAAATATTAGAAGTACTCACACTTCATATTGTATTTTCCTAAGAGCTAAATTATGGAGTTCATTAATCTCTCTCTCTCTCTCTCTCTCTCTCTACAGATATATATATATATCTATATATATATATATATATATATATATATATATATATATATATATATATATATATATATATATATATATATATATATTATAAAAAGCAAACTACTTTCTATTAAATAAAAAGATGTCTACATATAACATGCATATATAAAATGTGCCAATATAAGCCCCATATTACATAATTCTGATAACAAGATACAGAATGCATAGGCCCCTCAAAGAAACCCCATAGGGAGCACTAAAAACAACCCAACAACGGCCATGCACTCATCGTTCTAGCAACACCAAAAAATTCTTTGACCAACAAGATAACACATCATAAGGTACTACGAATGGAAATATAAAGAACGCCAGAAGATACTCTGACCAACAAGACCATAATAATGTTGGGAGATATTATGAATGACAAGAAAAGCTTGGAGATTCCCCAACAAAATTGAAAACAAAACTAGGCACATATGCCATAGAGAAACTTGAGCAAGGCACAACCCACCCTAATAGTTGTCAAACATCTAGCCCAATAGGGTAGCAAAAGGTAGAGTTGAAAGGCTCAATGAAAACCTGACGAGAAACCCATGAAGCAAAATCCATGAACAACAGGGCACCGACAGACATAAACTCCAACAGAGAGAAAACCTGCAAAAATGAAACCACTAAACAATAAAAGGAGAGTAGGGAAGTGGAGAGAAGACAACGCTCAAAACACCAGAGCTGAAGAAATATGAACACCAACATCCTAGTGAAATCCCATAGCTCCAGGGGTGGTAATGGTGGTGACAAGCATCATTGAAGACACCCATGGCAGAAGCCCCCACTAGCGGAAGGAAACACCAACGATGACCTCCATAACAGATAAAACCGGAAACAAAATATGGAGAAATCATAACGATGTTGAAAAGTCACACAAAACCCCCGAAAGAGGCAAGAAAACCAACCAAAAAAACCAACACCATAATGGTAGAGGCCATAGGCTAGCAACTCGAAAACATAAAGCATGAAAAGGGAAGCAACATCATGAAAGAAAGGGCAGTGACGACTAGGGTTCTAGCCATCGTGCCCTCTCCCTCTCCATAATGGAGCTCGAGCATGCCAAATCATACGCTAATCTCATGTAACGATGAGCTAGACCAACTATCAATTTATTAATATATTAGACATTAGATGATTCTAAATTAAAAGTGTTAAGTCCAAAATTTAATATCAACAAAACAAGTTGCATGCATTTGTTCCTCATCTTTTTTTAACCCAACATTGCTTTGTTTCTCACAAGCAACCATAGCCTCGACAAAGGTGCCTTAACATCATATAAGAATTGACCTAATGTCTAGAAGTGTCCATAACCTTACTGGGTTTCCTTATACTTCCCACATTTTGTATAAATTCTTCCAAATTTGTATTTGTTTTGATATCCTTTTTATTTGTATACTTGTATTTTGGATATACAAAAAGTGGAGTGATGCGAGAGTTTACTTTGATGATCAATTTCTTTGCAATATTAATAATTGTAACATAGAATTTTGTCATACATTATTAGTGTTTACCTTATTATTATGTGTTTGATAAGGTGGATTAAGGTCTTGTGGAAAATTAAAGATTAAAATTTTTCAAAACCAATGATGACTTTTATATGATAGCAATATAAGTACCCAAAGACTTATTATAATTATCATTTATAGTTAAAGAGCTTAAATTAGTCCAATAAAAATATTCATAAATAAAATTTCCCCACTGTGCAACCATTAGTTGGGAGCTAGAGCCAATTCAAAATGAGGAATTCAAAATTTATAAAATATTCGAAGTCATTAAAAGTAAAGAAAATATTAAAGGATCATAAAAAAAAAATAGTTCATAAATAACTAAAATGAAACAATATTTATATATGCACAAAGTTGATTGCATTAATTCAAGAAAATAATTTCTTTAAAATTTGGTCGTTTCACTACAAGGAAAACACCTTCTAGTGGAGGTTATAATGTAGGTTTTTAGTGTTATAAAATTTGCAAAAATTGTCAAAAAAACATTTGCTAAAACATCCATTTGTGATAGCGGATATTTTAGCATAGATTATAACGGAAATTCATCACAACTAAATAATCTAGGCAGTTAGAGGTTTTAGCAAATTTTATTTTTGCGGTGTACTTCATGGAACAAGTAGCACTAGTGCGCTACATATATAAAAGCACCATGTTGCATACGTAACTAAAAGCACCGAGGCGTTGAATGAAAAGAACATCGGTGGCTGAAATGTATAACCCCCCAATTTTTATATAAGAAAAACATCCTAGTATATTCTTTTAAGGAGCAACATTGGGGCATGCAAAAAATAATTCCCGTCTCGGTGCTTTTGTTTAAACTAGCAGCATTGATGTGTATTCTTTGTCTAAACACATCGGTGCATTAGTGGTATAAAAAGATTGATGTTGTTAATTTTGATAACACATCGGGGATGGAAATAATATTTTGTAGAACTGAGGTGTTATTTCTATGAAAGCACTAGTGCATTAAGAATTAAATGCATTGAGGCGTTAATTGCAAACAAACAAGTGACTGAAGAATTAAATGCCTAGGTGTTGTCATTTTTTGAGAAGGAACCGGTCACGCAAAAATATGTTGTTACAGGGATTTTATATAACATAACCCACCAGTGAATTTTTATGTTATGGAAACACAATTTTTTGTCTGAAATTTTCTCTTTTTTGGAAACATCGACATGTGACAGTGCAATTATTGTAATTTTTTAACTCTGTTATTCATCGAAAATTGACTTATTCATATAAATTAAGATTTGATTAGTGCATTTGTATACGATGTCTGGATTAATTTGTTATATTATTAGATTTCACATCTCCTTATTATAATATTTAATCATCCATATATTTAATCCGTGGTGTAACATTTCATTGCGACATTGAATAACACAATAAAATAAATAAAAATGTATTTTATTATATATCAATAAGATGCTCTTTGTCATACAAAATGGGATTATTATTGGTAACCCCTTATCTTTCAATTGGAACATTATGTCCATTACGTTAAACAAAATCTATGGTTTTCACAAACAATTATTCCAAAAATACAACTTGTTGCATTGATATCCAAATAGATGATCATTCTTCACCAGAATTGTTGTCAGTGTTCGAGCTACTTTCGTGACTTGGGTTATTTGGAGGAATGTTTTGTTGATTGCATCTTGTTTTTGTCTTCTTGATCTTGTTTCATCTGCGAACATAAAAATAAAGTGTAATCGATGTATCTAAATTGGTGAGAATGATGAAAATTGAAATAAATAATATGTATCAATGTAAATCGAATAGCATTGTACCATAACAAGAAGTGACTCATAAATTGTGCACATGGTTTCGAAACCAAGACTCATGCCTTATTGAAACAGGTCTACTACTGGAGTAGTTCCATACTTTGTTTCTTGCATGTTTTAAACCCCATTATAAATCATAGATTTAATATAACGTATTTTTTTGTTCTATTAATTATAAACCGAGAGAAGTAAAACAACATATATACTTACAAATTCTATAATTAATTTTTGATATCCCAACACATACTCACAACCCTTATTTAACCCAATGTCAATCAATTCTTATGATGGCTCTTCTTTGTATGTTAACACCTATTTGAAGACATTCAAGGATGGTTGTTGTAAAATAGCTTAAAATATAGAAAAATGAAACCTTGAGTTGTTATAAGGAAATATTAACAATTACTCATAAACTTTCAAATCAACCATTTTCTTCCTTGTCATCGTGTTGGGATGGGTTCCCCTAGGGTCAATTTTGGGGCAAAAGCCCAGGTTTTGGAGAAAAAATCTCAAGTATTATTGTATAAAATGTAGAGTCTCTGCAAGTTGTGGTCATGGAGCGCATATGTAGTCAAAGTGTCATAAAGGGTTTTACCCTTCTTTTATGTAAGTTGAGTTGACTTTTGAAGATCTATCCATGGTCCACAGACCATGGGATTGTATAAATAGGAGAGTCTTAGAGAATCTAAGGCATATAGATAGATACAATGATGGAGATGAATGTAATGGGTCAGTAAGAGTAAGAGCGAAGAAGTCTTAGAGTAGAAGGAAGGCTATGTAGCTATGTGTGCAGAGGCTTAGAGTAGAGTTTGCAGTTGAGTACGTGGACCCCTACAGTTGAGTGCATAGGGAAATATTGAGTCTATAAGCAGAACTGAAATATTAATAAAGAAGATTATTCCAGAAATTCCTGTGTTTTGTCTATGTACTTCTGTTATGAATGAATGCACTTTATGTTGTGATGAATGATGGGTTCATGAAATAATGGTGTATTCATGTGTGGCTTTACATGATTGATATTGTTACATGAATGCAATTACTATTAACTGTTTACGCGAAGATTATCTTATTGTATGTGGAAGTTATTAAACACTTAAGCCGATATGAGTAATCACTGGGTCAAGAGTAATCTTTGAGCATATATAGTTGATTCACATATTCAGGGTTCACGAAAGACAGTGGTTGACCTTTGCGGAGGTCTAGATGCTGATTAAGAGAGTTATATTGATAAGGCATAAAGGCTTATCGAGCTGCATGAAGGCATGTTGAGGGCATAAAATGATATTACACTAATCTCTATGTGGAGAAACTTGGTTCCAGCATCCCCCCATACTGCTTCAAATGAGTCTTTAGTTCGTGCTCCCTAGATTGATGCCGAAAGGGCCAGTAGAGTAGGGATTTGTTTGGTGAGACTAACTCTGAACTTGGGTTAGGACCCATTAAGACAACACGTCCTATTTTATGTGCTGAAAGTTCCATTTCGTTTTCTTTTCTACAAGAAAATACTTGAAAATTAATATTTAATACTAAATTATTTTTTTATATGTACAAAGTCAATCATGATTACATACATTTGAAGCACGTTGTTGTTGAGATGGCTCCTCTTATGATGCAATTATGCCCATTTCTTTGACCATCTCCTTGTAAACTTTTTTGGACATTCCTTTGACACGTTTCGCATAACAACTCATTCATCATTTGGGATTTTCAAAATATTCTCGAAAAAAGTTATAAACTATTTTTATATTGATATATGAAAACTAAATATAACAAAATTGATATTAATAAATGAATGGTCCTTAGTAATATATACATATAATTCTAGAAAATCATTTTAATTAGGAATATTACCTTCTGAATGATTCCTTCTTTGTTGTTGTATATTTTGTCATTGTAAGTCTGACATATTTCATTGACCATTTCTATGCAAATAATTCCTGTAGTTTAGATATAATTTGGTCCTTAGAATCATTGGATTGATTTTTGTATTATAAGTGGAAAATATGTCTATACATTAGTTCCACTAGGTCCCTCATACTTTTGTAAAAAATCCCCCCCCCCTTTCATTAACCTCCAACACCACTCCATATGAGCTAAGGACCAATTCATCATCATTTACATGTTATATAATTTTTCTTTTCCGAGAATGGCATTGAAATTTTCCTTTGTTGTTTCTCTCTGTAGAACATTACACATATATGAATTAATAAATTGTTTCAAACATGTTATCTAATATTCTTAAGTATATTATTAATGAAAAATCTCATATTGAATAGTATTTTTTCATTCCCCTGATTCATCCTTTTGCAATTTTTTAATTAGGCTTTTACACTCTTCTACACTTAGATTATAAATAATCTTATCGACCTTCTTCATTTTGTGGCTCTGCATGACAGACACCAACCAATACATATTAGTATACCTTGCATATAGTTCAAACATATTAATTTTGTAAAGAATCTACAAAGAACTTTCTCTGTTTGCTTTTTTTGATGTGCTATAATTGTGTCGATCAATATTATTATTGCTTGACACCTTCTTAGATATTTTTTATCAATATAAAACATGTACCAGTCAATAAAAAATCCATTAAATATATTTTACAAATAAATCAAATAATTTTCAGCCAAATTCCACACTTTCATGGAAGATTATTTTTTTTAAATAATTTTAAATTATAATGGTGTGATTTGTAAGGCTAAACAGATCACGATGATTTAACAATGCTATTTGGAAGAGGTGCACCTATGCATCATATTACACCAAGAGAAATAATGAACAGACTGGACAAAGTTGAAAATGTTATAATATAGCGGTGCATTGTATTACAAAGGGTGTACTAGTGCATTATGTTGTACAAGGCACACCGCGTAACATATATCCATTTTTTTTAAATAGATAAGGCTGACAAGGTTTAGATCTAATGCAATAAGTGATTCCCCTACTTTACATGTCAAACACCCTGTATATAGTAAGTACACAAAATCATTAAATCTAAAATGCTTAAAATGGGAAACATTAATTGCAAAGCGGTAGAGAAAGTTAAACCCTAATGTGAAATTTTGCAGGAAGAAGAAAGGGTTCAAGGTAAGAATTGATTTTTTTTTTCTAAATTTTAATTAAATTTAAAAGGAACAATAAATTTTTAATAGTAAAATCAATAGTAATTTTTTTATTATATGAGGTTTTAATTATTTATCTATCTATTTATTATTATTATTTTAAATTTTTTTCTAAATTGTGAATAAAAGTAATAGTAATTGTAAAAATAATTAACAGTAAAATTTAAATTTTTACTATCCAGGGTTTTGAGTCAATCACCATATCTTTCAAATTCTAATCTTTCTGTGGTTCAACTGCTCCAAAATATTCGATTGTTGCACATTGCTCCTGTTAGAGCCTAGATTTACCTCAGGCTAAAAAGGTAAGCTTCTAGGTCCACATCAAACCACTCTCAGCCTGGTAGCTAGCCCTACCAGGTCAGGAGAGGGCTCTCTCTGGGTCTATCTCAGCAAATTGTATTCACTAAGGGCTTGAGATGACTGAAATAGCTGCTAATATTAGGCTAGGTATAGATGTAAAGGAGTTTTCTTGATAGAATGGTGTTTTTGTGGGCTCAAAGGGAAAGACAAATTTTGGGTGCAGGGAATGAGGCACAATCTTGTAGGGATTTCTATGGGGCAAGGTAGGCAACTGTAATTGGCACTATAAATCAAGTGAGGTGGATGGATTAGACTGAGGAGGAGTTGAAGAGGGCAAGGAAAGCCATGGATCCTCTCCAAACAGTGGAAAACATTAAAGACTAAACCAAACTTCAAGTAGAGCACTGCAATTCTCAATGTATTCTACTTACACTCTTGTTTGTTTAGCTGAGAAGAAATAAAGAGAAATGATACATATAACACATGAATAAAATCACAAAGACATAAGAAAGCACTATACCAAAACAAATGCCACAGGGATCCCAAAGAATGTTGCAAATCCTGGTCTCAATTCCTTAGCCAAAATACTGATGTGAATGCACAATGAAGCTCAAGGCTTTTCTCAAGAGTCCAACCATGCTAATGACTGAAAAACAACACAATATAGACAAACATAGCTCCTCCTTGCATCTAGGGGTCAAGCTCACCTATTTAGGATCCGATCCAACTAATCCTAAATTGAGAACTAGAATCTAGGCAACATAACAGCATGCCTCTAGAAACAAGGAAACTCATTCATTCAGCTTGAAACAACCTCTAAACTGATGAATCTACCTCTACAAGTAAAAATACAACATATTTACATCATAATCCATCAATTTTTATCAAATTGCATCATAGATTTTCCATTAGGAAAGTAAAAAAGTCAAACTAGGGAAAACTGGGCGAAAAATAGAGAAAAACTGGGTCAAATTGGCAATTTTTCCTCTATGCGCCATGCCTATTTGGACCCACTTTTGGAGGCCTTCCCGATGTCCAAATTAGCTCCAAGTGTGCTTGTTGGAAAGGTTTGTGTGTTTACTTTCAAACCCAAGTAGAATTTTTCAATTTTGCCTTCATTTTCCTTGTCAAAAATCCAATCTTCCAAGACTACTCCCTGTGTGTCAAAATATGGGCAGTGAGGTCATTTTTTGAGTGTTTTTGACCTCTTTGAGGGCTCAAAACCTGCCCAAATTTCTTGGCCATAAGTAGGCAAGCATAAATTTTCATGAAAAATCTAGAAATGC
Organism: Pinus taeda; assembly: GCA_000404065.3. NCBI lineage: Eukaryota > Viridiplantae > Streptophyta > Pinopsida > Pinales > Pinaceae > Pinus > Pinus taeda. The sequence goes on from APFE030527637.1 coordinate 45,468, forward strand.
AAAGTTTTTGTGATTTAGAGCCATCTATCAAAAGAGAGCGCCACATGGCGCGTCGCATAGGGAGGAAAACTCTGTTTTTGTGCCAAAAAATTTTCAAAATGCAAAACTTGCTCCAAATTTCTTGAAATTTGGGCTGGACCTTCTCTATCAAGAGCTGTGATGGGCCAAGGATGCCTCAGCCAATATCTGGAGTTGATCATGCTCTTTTTTCCTCTTTTGCCTTTTTGATGCCTTCCTTAATTTTGCCTTTAAATTCCTTATTCGTGCCTTGCAAACCTTGTTCCACGCCATGTAGTAAAAAGCCATGTGTCTCAACAATGCTTTGTCCCTATCGGCCTTGTACAGCAATCTCTCTAAGTGGATGTTGACTCTCTTGAGCCAAGACTCCCGATCAACGTTGATCTCTTGCTTAAGTGAAGTGAACTCCACCCTCCTCCTTTGGGCAACTTGGCGATTCTCCCGAATGTTTTGTAACTCCATAACCACCTGTTGATCTTCAAGCTGCTTATTTCTCTGCTCCAAGTATTTTATAATCCACTTAGCCCTCTCCAAGTTGAGGGACAAGGCTTTGATCTCTGTCTACTGCTCCTAGATGATCTCTCTAAGATTTGTGCTTTCCGGGCCCATATCAACATCCTCAATAAGAATAAAGTCTCACTCACCTGAAGGCCCTTCATCTTGCATTGGCCTCTTGATTTTGTCTTGAACCTGTGGTGCTGATGTTGGAAGCGAGGCCCCTTCCACCCCAGGTGGAGATAACACTTGCTTTGCTGCCGCGAACAATTGCCTAGTGCCCTTCTGATAAGTGATAAATACTGGCACAGTAGCAATGTGTGTCTCATGACCTTCATGCTGATAAGAAGGTCTACCTATCTCGTGCAAAGTCTTTGAAGGTGCCCGAGAAGCTCTGAAAAACTCACGAGAGATGAAATCATCCCAAGTGATGCCCTGCAAGCCAAGCTGATGGACAACCACAATTTTTATAAGAGCAAAATGATAAATACTGTTAAACTGCTGCTGAAGGGTCTTGTGCTGCACTAGAGTGGTCATCCTTTCAATATTTTGGCACATGATTTAAGGAATGTTCATCATCCATACCCAGGTGAAATGCATGAGCAACTTGATGTGATAAGCATATAAACGGGAGAATCGGCCTTCACAGCTGAAATACTTCATGATCAATTTCATTAGTGGAGCATATTCATCTCTGAGGTATCAGAAAGGAAACACTCTCTTGAGCTGCCTCAAGAAATCGGGCTTAATATATGGTTCATAATGTTGTCGGTCAATTTTCTGCCTCTTGTTCCGTGGATCTCCAATGTTAGGTATGCCGGTTGCTATTGAGTTGGATTCTGGTGTAAGTGTGAAGGTGACACTAGCTAGAGTGACTTGATCACCATGTAAATGCAGTACAAACAAACGAGCCAACTTATGGTGAAACTGAATGCTAGCAACCTTTTCGCAAAATTCATAACATGACTGATGTCGGAAACAAGAAATGGCAAGAGGGAAGGCCTACAATTCAACAAGAGTGGTTGGTTCTTCTCTGATATGCCTGCCCCCTCTATGAGGCCTCCTAGGTGCATGTCCCTCCATGGGTGAGTCACTTTGGGTCTCCACTTCAAAATCATATGAAGGATCAAATGCCATGACTACTGGTGGAAAAACTGTCCTGAAGAGATAGGTGCTGATGTGTCAAACAGTGATGGACTGCCCTTGATGATTGTTTAACCTCTACCACCAAGGGAAAACAATGAAATGAGGGAGGATAAGGGGAGGGAAAAATAGTGGGGGATTAGGGACTATTGGGATAGATGTAGTTAGGGAAATATGGGATATTTTGGGAGCTTTGTATAAGGTTAGGGTTTGGGATTTTTCAATAGGAAATTTGGGAAAGGGAACTTGGGATAGGGGATTAGTGAATTTAGGGGGTTGAGAAACTTAGGGAACAATGAAATCAGGGAAAAATGGGATAAGGGAATGATAGAAGGATGATGGACTTGGTAGCAAAATGGTTATCAAAACCCTAGGCAACAATTTTTGTTTGAGGAATTTGAAATGGTAGGGTTTGATTATTTGTTTAAACACTCACCACATCAACCATCATAACATAAACACCAAACTTGGATGAACAGCGGAAGTGGAGCTCAACCTACTTGGAACAAAGTGAATTTGTGTGTTTTTGGCGATTGGAGGCCGTTCTAGAACTTTTCGGGCCCTTTAGCTGTATGCACCGCGTAGCATACCCAATGTGCCGTGCCTCACCAGCGCGTCGCGCCCATGCAAAAATACACTGATTTTTGAGGCTCAGTGCGTCGCGCCTCACTAATGTGCCGCACCAGTCACCAGGAGTGATTTTCACCCAAGTTTCCCCTCTTGCTTAACAAAATCACTTTGCATTGCTAGTCTTTTACAAATGAACTTTCAAATGACGGGATTGCTTATAAACAAAGAGATTTTAAGATTTTAGCTCATGAAACCCACTTTTACAATGTTTTCAAAATGACTTGATTTCAAACTCTGTTTTTTGGACTTTTTCACCTTTTTGGCTTTGTGATGAACTAAATGAGTTGAACTTTGCTTGTTTTTGCAAGTGTTGGAGCTTCTTAGGCTAAGGAAAGAAACTAGGGTGCAGATGAAGGAATTTGCAATGAAGAAAACAAAATTTACATGATTTTAGTACAATAATGGTTAAATACTCTGTTTTTAAAAACACATTTTCAAACACTTGTCGATGAAATTTATTGATGATGGAACCTCCTCATGGCTTGTTGGTAATTATTGGACACTTTGAAGAATTTATTGACAAAACCCTAATGAAACCCTAGACCTACTTGACACTGAAACCCTAAGGACAACCTTTTGCAATTTTTAATGAAAAGAAGACTATATATGCCTTTTTAATGAACATAAATGAACCAACAGGTGAATGACATGAGGGACATGAGGAAAATTGTTGGGAAGCCACTACTGTCAGACGATCCATGTGCCTAATGGAATGCAAATGACTGGGCGAGACACCTAATATGAAATGCAACAAGAGGATTTGATCTGTAATGGAGGGATGAAGATACCAACACTAACAGCTCATAGTATGTCTCTCTTGCAAATCACTCTCTTGATTTTTTAGGAAAAATAATGAAATAGTGAATTACGTTTTACTATTTAAAAGGCTTTATGAAATTATATTTCAAAAAATTAATTGCTGTTTGTTTTTGAGGTGAAAAAAAAGAAAAAACAATGTGTTTTTTTTCTTCAATTTATCCAAACATTGGTGTGTTCAATAGTCAATCGCATTGATTCCTTTATAATCAAAGAACATTGACACTGTCAGGGTGCCAAAATTTTCCAATGCACCGACATGATACATTTTTTTTTTTTTCGAAATTATAAAACAATGTGATTAATTATTTAATGCAATGGTGTGGTTTGCATTTAAAAGCATCAATGTTGTAATTGTTATAAGAGCATCGAGATGGTTGAATTCATTTTTATTTTCTAAAATGTGGAAACAGGGGCGTACCGATGCTTTTTTTTGAAATGCATCAATGCGTTTTTGTACAAGAGCACTGATATGATAACATTTTTTTTTGGAATGTCGGAAGCTAGTACAAGTTTATTTAAACGCCCTAGTGTTGGTATTATTTAAACGCATCGGTGCACTTTGTTCTGATAAGTGCATCGGTTGGGTTTAAAAGCTATCTAAAATTTTATTTTCACATAAAATGACATATTAATCTCAAATTATCCTTTAGGATGCATCCACATGAATTACAGTAGTTCATACTATACATTTTCCACTTAAAGTCATCTTACTCTTGAAAAATGTTTTGAAAACTATATTGAAATTCAGATTGTGGTTATATGGTTCTTGAGATTAATTTTAGATATGCATACAAATTTTTATTTCTAATCTTTCTCATATGCAAGGAAAAAATCTCAATAATATTAAATGGAAAATTCTTCAAATTCTTGCTCGTTCCATACTGTTGTTCAAATCCCTCCATGGAGTTCTCCCTTTCCATCTCCAGTAAGTTCATATTTTATGTATATTTTGATTATCTAATTGATTTTTTTTAATCCATGTCAATTTGAATAAAAATGTATTCAAATTTGTAGGACCCTAATTCATAATCGAGTTTAGATGCAAAAAAAATCCTCTATTTCAAAAAAGTCAGAAGCTCTTATTAGGAACAACATATCACAAACAATTGGTAGATGAAAATAGATAACCTCTTCACCTTACCAATTGGAACATGATATCTTCTAGATGTAATCCTAGATCAGTGATGGTAATACTTATTTTGTATAATGTAATTTCAACAGACCAATTGCATTTACGTGCTTACTAATATCATTGATATTATACCAACAACGTTCAATATTTTTTGAAATTAGAATTCTAGGATGAGCGACCCACCTACTAGTTTTTGGTGCGCCCAATTACAACATAAACTCAAGAGAAGGTTGCATTAAGAGAAACACTTGGAGATGAAACATAAAAACAATGGTTGAATCAACCACCTATTCAATTCCCACTACGTCCAAATTCACCAATTAGGAATGACTAAAACAATAGTAGTTCTTCATCATAATTTGACAATGGAGGCAATCAAATAGAGGTTGGTATGGATGATTACGTATGGGATACAAGTGCTATGGAGGAAATTTTGTTAGTAAAAGTATGCTCAGGTGGAGACAATTATGTTGCTATACAACTTGAAAGCAAAGTTCGGCATGTTGAATGCATGCTTCTCAGCAATATTGAAGTAATTCACCTACATGATCAATCAAGTCCCTTATATTTTGCGAAATATTGTCACACAATCAACATAAAAAGTGGTTGATTTTATGAATGTTAAATATTGACATTGTACAATTATATTCCCCATCAACTGTAGGTTATTACAATATAATGCCTTCTGAGTGATAATGTCTTGTTGGGTAGCAACGAAGAGGAAAAACAATTGTTGAAAATGTTAGGTGTTGAGTACATATCATATCATGCATGTCTGAATGATTTCATTCTATACAGAGGAGGAAATGAAGATAGAGAAATGTCAAAATGTGGGCATGATAGGTACCTTAATTAAAACAAAATGAGTAAATCACATGGTCCTTCTCAGAAGATATTTAGGCACATGCCTATAATCCCAATTATTGAAAGGCTCTTTCGCTGTAAAGAATTAGCTATGTTGGATGGATGGAATGTCTCACATAGAAGTAAGTTAGGAATTATGCGAATTCCAACAGATTCAATAACCATGAAGGGTATAGAGGATGCATGGCCTAGAAAATTCAAGGATGAAGTACAAAGGATGCATAGCCATGGATGGCATCAACCCATATTCCCTCCAAAACACCATCTATTTTTTTGGCCTATAGTAGTGATAAAAAACAATATCCTCCCAATATTTTCTGTGAAGAATGAACATCTTATGTTGGTTCTCATAGTCCCTCGTAGAAGACAAGTGAATAATATGGATGTCTACTTACAACCATTGGTATATGAATGAATGAATTATGGGAAGGGATACATGTGTACGATGTGTCAAGACCCATCACAATATAGAGGAGTTTTATGTTGTATGGGATATATGATTACACCATATATGATTATACAGGATTAGGAGTTTGCTTTGGTAAATTACATTTTTATTGATTTGTTTATATATGTCAAAATATTGCTTTACATATTAATTTAATTCGCTGAAATTGTTGTGATCTTCATGGTTGCTAACGTTCCGGCGTATATACAATAATTTCACAGGTCTTGTAACAAAAGGGTATCATGGATGTAAATGTTGTGGACCTTCTCTAAAGGCTAGGTGGTCCAAACACCTACGAAAGCCAATGTATGACTGCTCCATGGTATTCCTCCTATAAGAACACCCTTACAGAAGAGCGACATCCACTTTCAATGTAAACCAGAGAGAACTCAAAGCCTTGCAATAATGACACCGACTAAATAGCTTAGAGCATATGAGAGAGAGAAGGAGAAGGGATTTTCAAAAATGTTCGATTCAAATGGGGAGCTTATCTTCTATGATCCAAAATTATTTGAAACCTGTGTTGAGAAATTTTTCATTGGGATGAAAAGGAAATTTGTCTTTTATGATATCCCATATTAGGAACATCTTAAGGTTGCCCACTTACTAGATCCCATGGCACATATATTTAAAATTATTTCATCTTATTTATGGAGGCACATATCATTGAAAAAAAGTGACACATTGTCTGTTAGGAGAGATATTTTTCTTCAAAAACTAAAAACAAACATTGGCCAAGACAAGAAACTAGAGGAGATGTTGGTCCCTCTTGGTCTTTCAAAGAAGGTGATGTCCCATGGATTTTGAAGAAATATGATATTTCTTTGGCAAAGGAAGTTATAATTAGTGTGAGGGTGCCTTCTTTATATAGGTCTTCACTACAATGCTACTTCACTGTGGAAGACCATTTGTCGGGGTTGAAATCACATAACCATTTGAACCTTCTAAGAGTACATATGTCAAAAATATGATTTTATTGTTTTTATTTTTATTTTTATGTAATGGGATATTTTATAATTAATTTTTGTATAATGTACTATTTACTCTGTAGTTCAATTATCCTCTGTGTGTGCATGGGTGTGTGAACCATGACTCCCCCCAAGACCTAGAGTGTGCCATATCTATTTTATTTTCTTTTTACATTGGATCACATCAAAGGATATTCATATAGCTAGCATTCCATAGTGGCTTCAAGATAGCTAAATTTTTTGTATGTTTGAGAAGGAGCTACCAACGAGTTTCATGGACTTGCAGGTTAATATTCTAATTCACCTAGTAGATGAGGTTGAATTAGTGGGGGTGGTTTCTTTTCATTGGATGTTTTTCTTAGAGAGTTACATGAAGAAATTGAAAGTTTTTTCTCGACAAAGGGAAAAACTTGAGGGGTCTATGGCAAAGGGGTATATATCGTATGAGTCTTTCTATTATGCTAGTGAGTACATCAAGAAAATCAACAACACACTAGGTGTAGTGGTTTGGGACAATGAAAGGGATGAAGATAAAAGAGAAGGGGAGATTCTCAAAATGAATGGAAAGAGGTGCATGATAAAGAGTAAGTGCAAGCTTATCATTTGTCAAATTACTACTCAGTAACTATTTACATTGAAATTCATATTAATACATATTTTTATCTCTCTCTCTCTCTCTCTCTCACACACACACACACACACACACACACACACACATTGGTTTGATTTCATCAACGGATTCATAAATTGAAGTCATAAAAAAATTCATTCTTTACAATATGGAAGCGACACAACCGTGGGTCACATTGTACGAACATAAGAGGAGGAAGTGGGACATTGAGAAGAAATAATTCAAATGGTTGAATGGTAGAAGCACGTCGTATCCTACTCATTTAAAACAAAATATGATAATGGCATGCTCTAACAATTGGGATGCTGATCAATTCAAAAAGAAATACAATGCATCTGGTCATTACCTGTGTGCTAAAGAGATGTGCTAAACATATGGATTGGGTGCAACAAATTGGTAATTATAATATATTTTTATACAGTTTTAACTTTATACTACACCTTTGACTTGTAACATCTATATATTTTATATTTTTAATTATGTTCGAGTTATTTGACACATGAGATTGCAATTTTTTCACTTTTTATAGGAGCATTTGTTCCCATCTATGTGGGAATCTTGATCCCCCAAAAGATCTGTTAAGAAATTTACCCAAGAACATAAATTAATTACGGAGAATTATTGAGAGAAACAAATATAAAAATAACCAGCAGCAACCATAAACACATAAATACACATGTTTATCCAGGAAAACCCCAAATCCGGGGAAAAACCCAATCATAA
>APFE030527637.1:55106-76307 GCA_000404065.3 Pinus taeda
ACCTCCAGGCCATGCATTACAATGAAGTCCTTCCAGCCTTTTATAGGCTCCATTACATATAATACCACGGGCAGAATACCATGGGTGCACAATACCATGTGCCCCAAAACTATCACTATTTAACCTCGTCAACTTTTGACTCTATCCTGAGTCAAGTTTACCTAACAAGATCTTTAATTGAAATGTGATTTATTCGATGTTAGAAAGTGTTAGTGCATGATTTAAAAACACTATTAAATACATAAGCATGGAGAACTGAATAATAATATTGTAGCAAACTAGAACAACAAACCATAAGAAGAAAAGTGACACAAGAGATTTAAAACAGAGTTCGGCTATCTCAAAGCCTACATATCTGGGCCTAGTCTTCAACGGGGAGGCCTTTATATTAGAAATTCAAAGCCAAAAAAATACATCAAAGTTACATCAACAAGATCCTTGGTTGGTCCAGTTGTGTTCTTCTCGACCTCAGAAATCCGACACAATTGACGGCGCTGAAAAAAACCCCCTACAAATCGTGGAATAAACCTGCAAAGTTTTGCCTCCAAATCTCCAAAGCTACACAAAAATTCTTCTCCACTATACAAAATGTCACAACTCTCATCTCTTTTTCCATAGAATAACATTACCATATATATAATATTTTGGTAACCAAAAATATCAGTGCATAACCATATTACATTAATAACCTTATTGCTCCCAAAAAAATATAACATCATTAACCGTTATCGCTCCATATTAATCTCACCCTAACCTTATTCCAACAAACGCACCGCATAAAATTTTTAACATATACATTGGGTGCAATAGAAACTATACACAATGCACAATATTAAAATCTCATATAGTATGGTGGTCAATGGAGCTGTGGACCCATGGCATGCCGTTGAACATAGCATGTGGAATGGAATAACTGGTGGAATTGTTGCATATAATGTTATAACCATTTAGAAATGTTAATTCCGGTGGTTTTGGAAGCTCCCAACTCCGCGGTGGTTTCGTGACAAATACTCTGCACCTACTACGTTAATATATGCCTTGCCATAAACTTTAATGACATTAGCCATTGTTGTGTCAATGTTCAACAATAAGTTATATACATTCACCCCACCATTTAACATATGCGTTCAACCTTATGGTAATATGTATTATTTGTGCAATGACAATTTAATTATGTTGGTTTGTAATATACTTTCACCATGCTTATAATATATGTTTTGACACATATTAATCCACCACCATATATTTTATGCTAAAGTATGAATTTAATGTCATAATATATGGTTTTTTTTTTTTAAATGACATTTTAATATATACATGCCATCACTGTGTAAAAATCACCTTTTTAACCTATTATTTCACCTTGCAACCAAAGTAAAGAAATTACCACTGTAACGAAGTTGGAGATATGCCATTGAGCTGAACCTATACTTCTTCCATGTGTCAAGCAGTAAAAAATTTATTTCGTCACAAACTTCAACAAGCAGTTTCTTATTCATTCGGAGTCCAAATGCATCCATTCAAGTTGTGTTGGAGTCGTTTCTGCGAGATCTACACAATGATAGTGCTTCCACATGAATCCATTAACTTTGAATTTTAGGCTTTTTCTAGATCCTTGAGCAATTCGAGATCACACATGGGCATCATTTTCGCATAGAGGCTACCAATGATGGATGTATGACACAAGACTGTGGAGTGGAAGTTGATTTCGACCAATATAGTCATGCTAGCCACCACGATCAAAACCTAATGCAGGGGATGTTAGGTTACATTGGAAAGATACAAGAGGTCATTCAAGTGGACTTCTCTTCATTCCAATGTGTTACTTTTAGGTGCAAGTGGTGGGACACTTTTGATCAGGATAATGTAAAGGAATTTTGCGATAGTGGGATGACATCTCTCAACTCTAGAAACATGTGGCATGAAGCTAGGGAGTCTTATGTCTTTCCAAAACACTGCAACCAGGTGTTCTTTTACCCAACTGTGTTGGATAGGGATTGATGGTTCGTATTAAGACATGACCCTAGATCAAAACATATTTTTGAGAACAATAATGTTATCATGACAAGCAAGGAAGCGAATCAAGGTGATGAAAATGGAGAGTGATATGTACTTGTATTATTTAATCATTTATAATATTATTTTATGCTTTTCTTTTCTTTATTTCGCTAATTATATTGTTTTTTGATTCATCTTATTGGAATTTTATAATATAATTGGTATCATTCAGAAATTCTTTTACATGTTTTTTTGCAGTGGAAATATTTTTACACTTAAAACTAAGTATTTCCAATTATGTACAATATCTACGATAATAAGGATTCAAGGTCACAATTCTTCTCAAATTGGAAAATGAGAAGAAAATAGGGAATTTAGAAATAACATCAAAGATTTAGTCTCAACTTAGATACTTATTGGTTTATTAATTGGTTCACATGTTTTTTATTCTTGTTTAGTTGAAAATCAATATAAATCATCATGTACTGATGATGAGGACTTTAACACTGAAAAAAATGTGTAATATTAAATTCTTAACATTAGACGTAAAGTCATGCTTACTATATTTAAATTACATTTCTTGCAACATTATGTAAACTAAAAGGAGGTCTTATGCATGTATAAAATGTTGATTACATTTTTGTATGGAACATAAGAGAAATAGATGGGCTTACTATTGGGTGCAGGAATTGCGGTTAGGCAGACTCCTTCAACACTTAATTGTCAACCCCGGGGTTGTAAACTTCGAGATGAAGCACATGAAATGCCAGAAATTATTTGAACTTTTCCTAACTCTTTTCCTACTTAATTACAATCTTGTAGAATCAAAAAGAAAAGAACACCTGACAATTTACACCAAAGAAATTCTAGTGTTGGAATGTGAAAGAAAGTACTTCTGCAGAAAAATAAATGAAAGGAACTCTCAAACATCTTGTAAGAAACCCCGACTAATGGCAATGCAAATCTATGTTTATCTTCAGTATAATTGTATGTCAGGTTAATAATTGGACCCTTGAATATTTTTGACTTCTTTATAAATCTTTCTCCCTACACTAAGTTGTTATTCCTGTACTCCTGCAATATGCTTGCACTAGTACTAGAACAAAGTTTAGATACTGGAAGTATATTTTACACCTGTACTGAAGATTTATTTCCTCATGCAGGGGCTCTAATCCTCAGAACTAGAGCACTCTATTCCTGTATCAGGATATCGATTCTTTTACTGGAACAATGATTCCTACACCAAGCTTTCAAATTCCTCTTATAAGGAAATAAGGAACGTGTTAACTTAGAGAAAGAGCTTACAAAGGTGAACATAACTTCAAAATAAGTTTCTCAAACAAAAAGATGATTCAACCAATCTCAATCTTTAAAATAAGAATTACTTTATAAAGTCAAAGCACACTTTTCTTCAATCAAGGAAATCCTTCATGCAACTAAAGAAATCATCTATTTTTAACAGCAGGCTTCATCCCTGTAATAATTATTCATACAAATCTGATCTGCATTCGTAACCTTCTTAGCTTAGAAAGATTCTCTTTAAAATAATTAAATATGAAGTTTGATCCTTCCCTGAAAAGTATGAAGTGCGAGTACAGGTTAATGTGTTATAACATCATTCATTCTCTAATTACCAAAGCACATGTAGTTCAAGATATCAAGAACACTTCAGAATGATAATCACAAACTTGAAAAAATGCATCAAGGCTCATATGTCATACAAGAACAAAAGACTATTACTGTAATGAACCAAAGGAGTCAATCTGTGAAACTGTAAATGCACTGGTGCAGGAATGCGTGCTTACACGATACCGACGGAAGCAATGCTAAACTTTGAAGAAAAGAAATCACAAAGAATAAAATCAAACTTAGTTAAGCATGCACACCACGGATCTATCACACAATGATTATAAATGAAATCGAATCTGAACTTTGTGGAAGAGTGAAAACCTCTATTTATTTCACACTTTGCATTAAACAAAATCAACATGCCTTTAATGAAAAAAATAAGAAAGTGAGGGAGAATGACCTGGGCCCTAGCCAACCAACTCGTTTCCATGTTTAGGAAACTTGGAAATTCAACTCTCCACGATGCATCAACAAAAAATTATAACACAAGATTGAAATAACATGGCACAATCCCTTTCTATTAATAATCAACAAATGTACATAATGAGTTTGAATCCAGCCCGGAACAAGGGTGATACCAACAAAATTACAGACGACCAAAATTACAATATCCTTGCTATAGATATCGCTCACTACCATTTTCTATCTAAATCCTATGTTTTATACATCCTTTTAGGCCTACAGTCGTAACAAAATTACATCCAGCATTACTACCTAAGCCTTCCAGCTATAACAAAATAATAAAAATAGTACATACTAAGCCTTTCAGTTATAACAAAATGCTAATATTGAGCATTCGGTCGGTGACCTAATCTCCATCATATCCTTGACTTATCTCCGCTTTGAGCCCAACTCGAGATCATCGATATGGAGCAAGGTGTCTATGCTAGGTAGTGAGCTGTCATAGCAATTTAGGATTCGCCAGCGGTGAAGGAATCCTACCTGCACTCGACCATGCTAACGAAATGATCAATACGTTGCTTATCAAATAATTTAGGAAAGGAAATATTAGTTGCAAAGAATATTAAAGGTATAAAATCTATAAAAACAATTAATTAAGCACATTTGTAACCCTAAAATATGAAATATAAAGCTAGTACAGGAAAAGGCATGATCCTTGGAATAGTACAGGAATAAGGAGGTTGCAAGGTTAAAATATAGGTCTAAGGTTATGATTTTGAAGTGGAAAAGGCGTTACAAATGAAGCAATTTATCTTACCAACATCCTCCCTTCTTTAAGTTGTTGTGGGTCCTCACACAACCTTTACCTAATGCAAGAAAACCAAAACAAAAGAGCCTCCCTTCAATTCCGAACTTGTATGTTCATCCCTGCTTTTACTGTATTTGCCTTCCTGTTTTGGCCTTTTTGAGTTTCTTGGTCACCTTTTTAAGATGTTCATAACACTTTGAGGCCCAAAATTTCCATATCTTTACTTGTCTTTTTTCCTCCTTCACCTCTCCTTCCAACTCTGCATTTTCTTGCTTATGCAATTTATTCTACTCTTTCATGGATTGGTTTAATACCTCTAAGTCGTAAACATGTTTCTTGAGCTCTTCTATCTGACTGTTCAGACAGAGGGTGGAGTTTTCTACTCCCAATTCCTCTGGTGTAGACTTCTTAGCATTCAATTCCATATATGTGCCGACATCATCTAGGTCAAGGTTATCTTGGCTGCCTAGTTCCTGCATTTCAATATCGTCAAGGGTTTCAATACCTGGAGTCTCAATGTCACTAAGAGTCTTAGTGGCCTGCACATTCACTTTATTAGGGGTTTCAATACCTTTCTCATCCAATTTACCAGGGGTTTCAGTACCCTGCTCATCCAATTTACCAGGGGTTTCAGTACCCTGCTTTTCAAAATAATTAAGGGCTTTAGTACCCTACTCATCCATCTTACTAGGGGTTTCAATACCCAGAACTTCAAAATAATTAAGGGCTTTAGTGCCTTGCTCATCCATCTTACCAGGGGTTTCAGTACCCAAAACTTCAAAATCATTAAGGCTTCAGTGTCTTGCACCCTATCATCCACCTAACCCTCCCCCAACTCTTTTCTTGCACTCGACATCATTTTTCTCTTCTTCATCATACCAAAGAGGATCGACAAGGGTGTGTCATCTTCCTTCTCCACATAATATTTGTCAACCACTTGTATGGTTTGCCACCTCAATGAGGACGGAGAGGTTGTTGTTACCTGGTGAAGCAGGTGGTGAGTCATCCAAAAGTATCAACGAGGTTGACTGAACATGACCCACCCTTGAAGAGGCAGTCCTTCTCCTCAATGACCTCCTGGTCTTGGTAGGGCGTAGGGTCAACGTTTCCAATTTTTCTTTCTTAATTGCACTCTTCTTCTGGATCGACTTCCCTGCATTTCGCCCCTAAAACTCCTTTAAGAATTCCTCCCAGGTCACGTTTTTAGCCTCCTTCTTGATTAAAATTGTGATAAGCCCATGGTGATATAATTTGTATGTAACCTGGCTTGACTTCCCTTTCTAAACACATTTCGACATTTTTTCTAAGCTCTTGAGCAAATAATAAGGAAAATTAATGAGCTTACTAGACCAAAAATGTAGGAGCAATCATATGTGATAGAGGAAGGTTAGTGAGTAGTGACCCTCACAGGTAAGAAACTTATGCAACACATAAAGGAGATCCTTCCATTTTCTGATCATAACATTGTGGTGGAGACTGTTCTTCTAGTCCACCTTTTGCTTTGGATTAACCATGAATCGGTGCCACAACTTCTTTTCTATATTCTCCTTCTTGAACCATTGTTCCCGCACTGCTGGTAAACCTGTAGCCTAAGATATGGACTCCTCTGTGACTGCAAATTCCAACAAACCAACCTTGGCTCGACTCCCATCAAAAGTCCAGGTGAATGTTATCACCACAGCTGAGTCGAATCCATAAATTTTTTGCAGAAACGGGAGGAACCCGGATTCCTGCAATATTACAATATTGTTTCTATACTCAGTAGTTTGCTCCATCTCCTTTATGGACCATGGCTCAATCGTTACAGATGCCATGTCTGTTTGAATTCCCCCAATCTCTGTCTAAAGTTTTGAAATAATATTGCAATATAAAGAACTCAAAATGATGGTCGAGCTATACATCCACTGATATATTAATCACTTCCTGAATGGTCATGCTTCGTCATTAAAATTACACATATGTGAATATGAATTGGTTCAAGTACAGGCAAGAAATGATGATTGGAAGAGTTGACGGTTTAGATAATGATTCCATGTAATAGTCATGCAAGGTTGGATATGGAGTAAGGCCGTTATTATCAGGTGATGAGTTTTTCAAGGAAATGTAAGTATTGGATTTCGAGAGAATTGTACCATCCCACATTTACTTCATGATCTCACATAAGGTGTACTTAGTACTCATTAAAAAGATGAGATTTCATAATCTAAAATATCTTTGTACTTAAATGATTTGTTCCTTAGTAAATGATAAAACAAAGTGTTAATCATAATACAAATTGAATGCCATGACCTATAGGTGGTATAGTCATTCTTCCTATACAAAAATTCATGAAACAAAAGATAAGATTTTCAATACGCATTTTTGCACCAGGTGTTCCTGCACCAGAACATGTGTTTTTCTAATTGGGCGTGCTCAGCAGTGCGGATTCCTGTACTAAACGTGCCTACACTGAACATTCTTGCACTAACTATGCCTGCACCGAGCATGCCTGCACTTAAATGTGTATGCACTAACCATGCTTGCATCGAATATGCTTGCACTCAAACACACATTTATGCACCAAGGATATCTGTAGCATATTTGGAAAGATAAAGGGAACCAAAAGAAAATTATGATAGGATATAATTCTTAGTCTCGATTAAAAAATTTGTTGGATGTACAAGGGAGGTTTTATTCACCATTGTTTGGTGTTGATATATGCCTTACGATTTGATTTGTGAGTTCACATCAGATCCTGCAATCGATCCATGAGGGGAAAAAGAAGTCGGAAAAAGGGTAAATTTTTAGGATGGGAAGGAAATTACAACAGGGAATTCAAGAGCAAGACCACCAAGAGGGACAAATCGAAAAGGGATTTCGGGGAAAAATTTTCAAGGGAAAAATAGGGAAATATGAAATAGGATAGGGAAAGTTTCTTCGAAGAAAGGGATGGTAAAATTCATGGGATAAAAAGAAGAAAATAAGGTGAATTTTTTATGAAAATGGGAATAGAATAAGGGAAGAATTTCACCTTAGATCTACCTATATAGTGCTAATCCATAAAGTAAATGCAGTGGGAAGTGAGTGTTGCTTGGATAAAATTTATGTGCCAGCTATCCTAAACTTTGATAAGGTCCTGGTTTCTATACTTGAACTTGCTTCTTCTTCGTGACAGTTAACACATTTAAAGATCAAGAAACATTGCCATTTTATTAGAACTGATCTTCTTGATAGCAAGTTGGTTTTTAGGTTGATCCTTCTACAATCATGTCAGTAAAATTGATTTTCACAATCATAGGAATTTTTTTTCTTTATTTTTATTATATATATATATTTTTGGATTTTCTTTAAACTTTATTTCAAGAGAGAATAAATCAGATTACAATAGGCTGGCATATCCACCTACCAACTGAAGCTCAGACTGTTATTGCACTTGCTGCATGAAGTCTTCCTTTGTGATGGGAAGAAAATATGCTTTAAGCCTATGCCCATTCACAAGGAAAACTAAATTTTGCCACCGATAGTTTTGACATCTATAACCCCATTGTCAAAAACTTGAATTACCTCATACGGTCCCATCCAACGAGTATGTAACTTCCCTTTAAAATGTTTAAATCTAGAGTCATAGAGAAGAACCCAATCACCTGGTTGGAACTATTTCTTCCTGATAAAATTGTCATGCCACTTCTTGCATTGCCGCTGCACCAAAATACTCTGTTGCACAACATCCCTTCGAAATTCATCCAACTCGTTTAACTGTACTAGACACTACTGCTGTGCTTCTGAGAGATCTAGACCCAACTGAATTGCAGTTCTGAAAGTCTTTATTTGAAATTCAATAGGCAAAATGACTTGTTTTACGTACACCAGCTCATATGTTGTATGCCCCGTGTTATTCCTCCAAGTGGTTCAATAAGCCTATAAGGTTGTAGGCAATCGACTAGCCCAATCCTTCTTGTGCATGTTTACTTTTTTGGTGAGGACAGATTCGATCACCTTGTTTGTGTAAATGTGTTAGAAAACCTGCATAAATGAATCTAGCTAGTAAAGGTTGAACACACAGCTTTGCAGAGCAGAAACACTAAAAGAATCGAAAGAACAAAAAATAATGATTGATTTAGAAAATAGGTTACAATGCTCATGATATAACATTACTTGGTGAAGATCCCAAGGTAATGCGCCATAGTGGTGATCAATGAGAGGACTCAACACCTACAACAAGTTCCGAAGAGAACTAGCCAGTTGCGGAGTGAAAGGAGGAGCAAATCAGGGAGTAAATCATGCAGAAGAACTAGCCAGTTGTGGAGTGAAAGGAGGAGAAAATTAGGGAGTAAATAATGCAGAATAACTAGCGAGTTGTGGAGTGAAAGGAGGAGAAAATTAGGGAGTAAATCATGCAGAAAGGATCTTGCATGTAGTCCCATGCTCTAACTAAGTGTCTGCATGTCCTAGTAATAAGGTCCTAGCTGTGTAGTACCTCCAACACCCCCCCTGAACACCACTATGGGGAAAAATAGAAAATGGGCCCTGGAAACTAAGGCCAAAGGTCACCTAAAATACAGTGCAACTTGTACTAAAATTGAGGAAAGAGGGAAAACCTCATGGTAACACCCCGCACCTCACCCCCCCCTTCAAAATACAATGTAATAAAAAGAAAAGAGGAATAAAAGATAGTTGCTAAGCAACTGTGTCCTTGACTCCAAGACGATCATGCAGAGAGTGAAACTTATGCTCAGTGAATGTCTTGGTGAAGATGTTTGTAGTCTGATCTGCAAAATTTGAGAGTGCTCTAGTTGTCACACCAGATGATAGTGGGCTGGTGGAATTGGACGCCCAACACAGTGAGGAAGTGTTGTAGCCACAGAGCCTGAATGGTGATGTTGACTACTCCTCTATACTCAGCCTCAGCTGAAGAGAGAGCAATAACAACCTTCTTCTTGCTCGACCAATAGATAGGACCAAACCATAACCTGAGTGAATATCTGGAGTTGGACTTGTGATCAATGCTGTCGCCTGCCTAATCAGAATCTGTGAAGCCAAGGAGATTCAATGCAGTGCTTGCTGCATAGTGAATGTCGAAGGTGATGGTGCCCTACACATATCAGAGGATGTGGTTGGCAGCTTTCTAGTGTAGCTCATGCGACTCCTGCATGTATCTAGAAACTACCCCTTCTGCATATGAGAGATTTGGTCTAGAGTGGGTGAGGTACAGTAAGCTCCCCACTAGCTATTGGTAAAGAGTACTATCAACTAATGGAGTGTCACCTCCATCCTCAAGGTAGACCCCAGATAGAAAAGGAGTCGGTGCTGGCTTGCAGTCAGCCATGTGAAATATCTCGAGGAGATCCCGTGCATACTTAGCCTAAGAGAGTTTGATACCTATGTCATCTTGGCTAATCTTAAGACCAGGAAAGAAGTGTAATGGACCCATGTTTGTCATCAAGAACCTATCATGCAAGGTCCTCTTAACTGCAACAATGGCTAAAGCTGAGCTGCTGGTGATCAGGAGATCATCCACATACAAAACTAAGATAAGAAGAGAATCATGTGTCTTGAGCATGTAAACAATCAGGTCAGACTTACATCTTTCGAAGTTTTGTGATAAGAGACAAGAATCCATTTTTGCATACCAAGCTTTTGGGGCTTGCTTAAAGTCGTCGAGAGACTTATTCAGTCTGTAGACCAAAGATGAATCCTGAATGAAACCATGTGGCTGCTCCATGTAGATCTCCTCAGATAGGTCTCTATGAAGAAAGGCATTATTCACATCCATCTGATGTGCTTCCCACCCCTGGGAAGCCACAATGGAAAGTGCAAGGCATATGGAATCCATATTTGCTACTGGAGCAAAGGTCTCATCATAATCAATGCCATGCACTTGCTGGAAGCCTTTGGCTACTAGCCTAGCTTTTTGTCCGGTGATTTGACCATCTGCAACAATCTTGGTCCTGTAGACCCATTTGCATCAGATAAGTTTCCTTCCTAAAGAAAGGGGACCAGATCCTAGTTGTGGTTCTTGAAGAGGGAGTTTTACTTTTCCTCCATGGCAGACTCCCAAGAGGGATGCCCAACAGCCTCAGCATAAGACTACAAATCAGAAGACTGAACCAAATGACAATGTTGGGATGGCGTTGGTTCAGTTGCAGCGAGGGCAAGAGGAGGCTCAATAAACTCTGAGCTAGTGCTCCATGGATCATAATTATACCCCACAAGACCATTTATAGTAGTTGGGTGGTCTTGTGCATATATCTCACTTAAGCTTCGTGTTCTCTGATTTATGACAAGGGAAGTTGATTCACTGTTGGAAGCCCGAACTAGGCTTGGATGTGGATCATCATATGTATGTATTGGATTTGTATTTGAAGACTCTGTCTCTACATCTGCATGCTCTACCTTAGAATCTGCATGCTCTGTACTACATTTGAGTGTACTAAGTCATCATCTTGGTCATGAGGTAGATAAAACGTGTCTACATGCATCAATTGAGGTGCATGCAAGAGACTGTCCTCAAATTGGACACTTTGCTCAATCATGAGCTTGTCCATAGAGGAAATCAGGAGTCGGTCTCCCTTCACACCATTAGAGTATCTAGCAAAGATGCACTCAATGCTATGTGGATCACGAACATTCCTATTTTCAGAGGGGATCTTGGCCCATGCTTGGGAGCTGAAAAATCAGAAGAGGGTGACCTCTGGTTTAGTGCTGCTCCAAGCCTCAAAGGGGGTCTGATCCTTGATAGATCTATGAGGAGATCTGTTCTAGATGTAGTTAGCACAATTAAGTGCTTTATCCCATAGCTTATGAGGTAGTGACTTAGCATGCAGCATGAAGGAAGCCATCTCTTTGAGAGTTCAGTTCTTTCTCTCAGAAACTCCATTCTGCTGCAGAGTGTATGGAACTGTGTGCTGCAACTATATGCCATACTCAAGGAAAAGGTTTTGAAGTGTTGTGTTAACATATTCCCCCCCATTTTCTGTACAGAGGGCTTTGATATTTCTCTCTAACTGTGTCTCAACTAGTGCTTTGAAATCTTCAAAGTGCGCAAGAACTTTAGATTTGGCCTTGAGAAGATACACCCAAGTATACCATGAGAAATCATCAATAAATGTAAGCACATATTTTTCTTTATTAATGGAAGGATGAGGAAAAGGCCCCATGAGATCACTATGGATCAAATTTAGAGGAGAGGATGCTTTGTAAGTCTTGCTGGTGTCAAACTTTTCTCTAGGATGTTTTCCAAGGACACACCCTTCACAAAATCTGGAGAAACTGATATTTGGCAAGCCTTCCACCATCTCATGCTTGCTTAGCTACTGCATATACTTGCAATTTAAGTGACCAAACCTCTCGTGCCAAAGCCTATTACTATTATCAACATATGTAAGCAATAAGGAGGATTCAGATTCAATAAATTCAGAAAATATATACAGTCTAGCTCCATTGTTTACCTCATCGATTGTAATTTTGGAGCTGCAATGTAGGTCATATATGTTCACTACATCTAGAGTGAATTTCACTCTCTTTCTGGTGTCAGAATGAGTGATCTGATAAACTGAAAGAAGTTTTACCGAAAGTTTTGGAACATGCAGCACATCTTCAAAGCTTCCATGTAAAATTTCCACTCTACCTTTTTTGGTGACTTCAATAGGTGAGTCATCTCCCATGAGGATGGGAGGTCCTTTGTATGCATCCAAAGAGGAATAGACTTCCTTTGCAACAACCATGTGATGTGATGCACCAGAATCTATAATCCATGCATCAGGGGAAGAGTTAATTGCAACTGAAGCATGAAAATTGTTACCTTTCCTGTGTGGCAGACCCTTAGTTTTCTTCTTGGCACCCTGAGGGTTGTGGTCCCCAAGGTTGTGCTTCTAAAGGATTTATGCCATTTGGTCAATTTTTTTCTTCATGCAGGAGGATTCTGGATGGAATCCTCAGTGACAGTAGGTGCATCTATCTCCTTTCTCCCCTTTCACATTTCTGGAGTTGGGGGAGTCATTGAAGGGCTTGGTGTACCCTTCCTTCCTTGGATGGGAATGTGCTTTTCCCTTGTCATTTTGTGATCCGGATTTAAACAGGAACGAAACAAAATACAGAGATAACCATATACACAAAGATTCAGTGGAAACAATGCCTCATTTCATTAATGGAAAATACCGAAATATGCTTACAAACAGATATGGAAATAAACCAGCTAGGGCGATGGTAGCTTATCTCTGAGAAGAGATGTGGTGACTACATGCCTCTGAACTATCTTACAATGAGGCTTGGAGGCCTATTTATTATTGAGAAACAATGAAAAACCCTTCACATCCCAAAACCTAACCCTAGAAGATGAAACACCAAGTTGTGGGCCCCATTTGGGTAAATTGGGACATCAATTTCCCGGGGTCGTAACTTTGGCATATGATCTCCGTTTGATGCGTACGATAGCTCGTTAGAAAGATCTATCCGAGAACTACCACTTTGGGAAGGGAAACATTGGTCCATAGGCCCATGTTGGCCCCAAATTTCCCAAAAAAACGTCGTTTAGGGCCTCAAAACGGCTCCGGAAGTTCAGGACCCGAAAAACTGCTAAAAATAGTAAGTTGTGCTACAATTAAGGAAACTAAAAATGCTGAGAGAAACAATGATGGGGGTCCAGATGGACTTGGTAGGTGGCCACCAATATCCACCTGGATCATTTTGCTGCTGAGTTTTCTAATTTGAATCATGTCTATGATTTTTATTGTGGCTGCCATCATGCACAACAAGTGCATGCTCTTTTGGAGGTTTGATTTTCCCCATGCCAATGAGTTTATCTTGCTCAAAAGTGAGGGAATCCATGAACTCTTTGAGAGAAGGCATAGTGTAGGATTTACCTGTTGCGATCCTTACTGAATGAAATGTAGACACAAAGATAGAGTATTCTGGTCTGAGCTTTGACATAATAGAGAGAACTTGGTGACTCTCCTCCTTGGATTTTTCAATTCCACAACCCTTGAGTTGTAGCAATAGATCATTATACTTGGTGAAGAAGTCTTGAATTCTGTCATAGTTCCATGGATCCAATGAGAGCAGCTCCACTTCGAGTAGATGTCCTTTCATCTCATCCTATTTCCCGTAGAGTTCTTCAACCTTTTTCGAAATCTCATTGGGAGTACTACATGAAGATAGATGAAACTACAACTTTGGGGTGATGCACATGCATATGGATCTGTGGGCATCATCTATGCGATTGAGGTACTTGGATTTCTCTATGGCTAAAGTGGGTTCCTCTTTTGCAGCCATGGCAATCCTTTACAACCCTTTCTCATGAAGGTATCGAGCCATTTGGTCCTTCCATTCATGATAGTTGTATGGTGTTAGGATCGATGCTTTGGGAAACTCCATTTTTCTGTCGATCTTTGATCTCCAAGCTATAATACCTACAAAATAAAGTATTGGTGCGCATTTTATCTAGCAATCTGTGGGCTCTAATACCATGTAAATGTGTTAGAAAACCTACACAGATGAATCTAGCTAGTAAAGCTTGAACACATAGCTTTGCAGAGAAAAATCACTAAAAGAATCGAAAGAAAAAAAGGAATGATTGATTTAGAAAATAGGTTACAGTGCTCATGATATAGCATTACTGGGTGAACATCCCAAGGTAATGTGCCATAGTGGTGATCAATGAGAGGACTCAACACCTACAACAAGTTCCGAAGAGAACTAGCCAGTTGCGGAGTGAAAGGAGGAGCAAATCAGGGAGTAATCATGCAGAAGAAGTAGCCAATTGTGGAGTGAAAGGAGGAGCAAATTAGAGAGTAAATCATGTAGAAGAACTAGCTAGTTGCAGAGTGAAAAGAGGAGCAAATCAGGGAGTAAATCATGCAGAAAGGATCTTGCATGTAGTCCCTTGCTCTAACTAAGTGTCCGCATGTGCCAGTAATGAAGGTCCTAGGTGTGTAGTACCTCCAACAGTTTGTAGATTCCACCTGGCCATTATCTTGTGGGTGGTACGGTGTAGATTTTCTGTGCCAAATCTTGTACTGATTCATGAATTCTTGTACCAAGTTAGAAACAAACTATGATCCATTGTCAAAAACAATTTCTCTAGGAACACCAAATCTAGTAAAAATTTCATTGAATAGAAAATCAACAAAAACTTTTTCAGTGGCAAAAGAAACAACTTTAGTCTCTACCCATTTAGTAACAAAATCAGTAGAAACCAAGATATGCTTTTTATTTAAAAATGAGGGGTTTATAGGTCCTACGAAATCAATAGTCTATTTTTCAAAGGACCCAATCATGACTTGAGGACATAAAGGAATTTTAGTGGCTTGAAGAGGTTGACCCATCCATTGACAACTATCACAACACCTAACATATTGCTTGACATATTTAAACAAAGAAGGCCAAAAATAACCAGTGCATAAAATTTTATATGTAGTTCAATTATCAATGAAGTGGCCACCACAAGGTTCATCATGGGCAGATTTTAAGATATCAAACATTTCTTCCTCTCTCACACATCTATGGATAACAAAATCTGGTCCAGTGTAAAATAGGTCTCCCTGTATCCAAGAATATGAAGCACTTTTCTGAATAATGTTCCTCTTTTCACGAGCGGATAAGTGAAGTGGTGTTTTTCTAGTGACTAAATAGTTAGCTATGTCAACAAACCTTAGGGATTTTGCTGACATAGCAAAAATATGTTCGTCAGGGAAATCATCATCAACAAGGAATTACTTCACCAAGATTGTTTAATCTAGAAGATAATTAGCTACAACATTAGGCTTTCCTGGTCCATCAATAATTGTAACACTGAATTCCTATAATAGAAGCAGCCACCTAGTCACTCTACCACTAGTTAAAGGTTTATTCATTAGATATATTATAGAGGAATGATTAGTATGCACATAAACTTCATATCATGTAATGTAATGTCTGAATTTATCAATATAAAAAATAATAGCTAAAAGTTATTTCTCAGTCACTGTATAGTTAAATTCGATAGGTGTCAAATTTTTACTGATGTAGTAAATAACATAGGACTATTTATTCTCCTCTTGTCCTAAAGCTTCCCCAATGGCAATGTATGAAACATTGGAGGAAATCTGAAATGGCAGGGACCATTTTGGTCCTCTTAGAACTGGTGCTTGTACTAATTTTTCCTTCAATGTTTCAAATGACTATTGGAAAGTTGTGGACTAGGTGAATTCACTATCCTTAGCTAATAATCAAAAAAGGGGGGGAGAAATCTTGGAAAAAATTTCATGAATCTCCTATAATAGCCAACATATCCCAGGAAACCTCTCACTTCCCTTTGGGTTTTGGGTGCAAGCAGACGAATAAGGACTTAAATTTTAGTGGGGTCCACTAGATACCTTTATCAAGAACCAAATGACCAAAAACCACTCCTTCTTTGCACATTAATCTACATTTTTTATCACTCAAAGAAAGATGAGCCTCTTGGCAACGTAAAAGCATTTTTTCTAGGTTTTTAAGAGCTTCATCAAATGAGTTACCAAACATAGAAAAAGCATCCATATAAATATCAACACATTCAAGATCAACAAAAATAGCTAGCACAACCCTTTGAAAGGTGGTAAGTGCATTACGCAACCCGAAAGGAAGTACTCGATAAGAAAATGTACCCCAAGAGCATGTAAAGGTAGTTTTGTCTTGATGTGAGGGTGCAACCTAGATTTGGTTATACCCACTAAAGCCATCTAAAAATGAAAAGTAATTTTTACTGGCAAGGGTATCTAGAACCTGATCGATGAAAGGAAGGGGAAAGTAATCATTGGGAGTGGCTTCGTTTAATTCTTGATAGTCAATGAAAATACGCCATCTCCCATATTTCTTAGGGACTATCACTAATGGAGAGGCCCACTAACTGTCAGAAATGAGGTAGATGAAATTAGCATCTAAGAGTTTTTGTAATTCCTCTTTAACAATATCTCTTAGTGTGGGATTCATTCATCTCTGGGGTTGTCGGACATGTCAAGCCCCCTCCTAGATATAGATATGATGAGTAAAAGTCTCAGGAGAAATTCCTTTCATGTCTTTGTAACTCCAAGCGAATGCATCCAAGTGATCTCGCAACAAGATAACAAGTTGCACTTGCTGAGATGAATCCTGGTTTGAGCTAATGTGTAAATATTTTCCTGGACTAATCTCAACAAGAGTGGTCTCGAGCTCAAGAGTATAGGAAAATGATGCCATAGTATGGGATAAGGAATGTTGGGAATTAGAATTTTCTTGAAAATCCAGACTAATGATCTGATGAAGTGTATCAAAACGAGGCATAGTGTCTAGATTGTTTAAGAAATCTTGTAATCCCCTTGCTGATTCTTTAAAAGTGGCTTCTCTCATATCTAATGGACCTCCTTTTCTCATTTCAAAGGAAGTTAGGATTCCATGGAGTTGAGTCACTGTAATTGTTTGAAGATCCTGCTTTTCCTCTATGGCAAACACTTTTGACTCAAATTTAGAAGACAAAGATCTCAAAGTTTTCTCCTTTAATGTAACTTCCTTTATATCTTCACCCAGATTCTTCATACAATTAACAATCTCATCTATACATAAGAAGTAACTAGAAACACTCTCGTCACTATGCATCTTAAAAGTTTCATGCTGAATTTTAAGAATTTGAAGCTTAGCACGTTTTACTTAAGAGTCTCCTTCATAGCTTTGAATGATTTTGTCCCATATTTCTTTCGCTGCCTTGAGCTACATGACTTTTACAAATTTTAATTATGATAGGCTTCCCAATAATGTATTAACAAATTTGGCATTGGTTTCGTATAACTTCTTACCTGCAGAGTCTGTAGGAATTGCTTATGGAAATTGATATCCTCCTTCTACAATTTCCCAAACATTTGTTCCAAGCAATTGTAGATAGGTTTTGGTTCTTATTTTCCAATATACTAAGTTTCTCCCATTGAACATTGGTGGTTTGATGGATCCCATGCCTTTGTGATTATTCATCTTGTATCTTCATTCAAGTGATCAAGCTTCTTTAGAAGGACCTACCCTGATACCAATTGTTGGAAATAATACTGAGAGGGGGGTGAATCAGTATTATCTGATCAATAATTTTTCTTTTCTCAAATAGATTTATATATGCTACTTCTATGAAGTGAACTAGCATGTACACGCAACTATGATTAGAGAAACCAATGCACACCCAGAAAACTTATGATTTAGACAATTTATCATGTGTTGATCTTTAACCAGTGCATCGGTAACTTATTAAATAGAGAAGTAAAAATAGGTAAAACCATCACACATAAGAAACACACATGAACACCAATATTTAAGGTGGAAACCCAATGTGGGTGAAAACCACCTACTATTGTCATCTCTATCTTATTTTAATAATAATAAAATCTATTTACAATCTTGTACTGGTGCAAACTCATACTTGTACGTAGGTGTCGGCCTAGAGAAGGCTATGACCTTCTCTCTTCCTCCAAGGACCACGTTTCATAAATTTTTAGACTTGATGCTCCTGGTACACAATAATACACATGCAGGCCTCATTTCATCAAGTTTTCATACTGGACCCATCAGAATTTGAAACTTAATCTGCATCAACCAACATTCAATTAATCCGAACAATCAGATCACTATCACCAGAACACTGTGCTGAACCCAGAAACCTGCATCATCATTCAGAACCAGCTGTAATCTCAAAAATCATGCAATAGAATGTAGACACCACTTTACTGAACCCAACCTGCATGTATACATTACTTTCTGTAATCAAACTTACGTATACCTGCAAAACTACTGAAACATAAAACTTCTGAATCAAGTTTGTACCAACCAACAATATACTCACCATCTGCTATTTATTTATAGGGCTTTACATAGGCAGTAGCAAAGATCACCCTTCTCACTTATACAATCAATCAATCAGGTAGCAGATTCCTTATGCATTTAGTTTTACATTCAAATATAAGAAGACATCATTGAAAAACAACAGTAAAACAATAGAACTGATCAGATAGATCAATCAGATATGAAGAAAAATGATTTTATTTTGTATATGCTACTTGGAAGAGTAGAACCTGCATGTACACATGCTTTTACCGAGACGAACCAACATACATATATGCAAATATTGGCTCATAACTTTACTACAATTCCATACTTTAGACAAAACCATATCATGACATTTAAAGAATAAAACAGGTGTACATAATTAGATCTAGCCCAACCGATATTATATCATTCAATGATAAGTCATTTCAGGTCTCATGATCCTGGTCCAACATTGAATTCAAGGTGCACATAAATATTTCAGATCAAATCACCAACATAGCCCCTGCAACATAAAATATACTTCAGATAGAAGTATTCCTTAGAAACCCATTCACTTGCACACTTGGTCTTATGATCTTCTCCTCCTTATATAGTTTTTGGCTTTTCTTAATACCTCGGACCCAAACCACTTAGTGACCCATGCTATTCTTAGGCAGGATCAAATAGTCATTACTCCGCTCAATATTGTGGGCTAATACCATGGAATTGAGCGCGGTATTCTCTACTCTTGATTTTCCAACCTGTATGTGATTCTCCTCTTGAAAGAGTGTGTGTATACGTATACACTCTTTTTGTTTTGTGGACCAATGTGTATACGCTATTTTGACTAAGTGGACCTACGTATACTTCTTAAACTGCTTTACTTCAACCTTTTCCTTCAACTTATTTATTCTGATTAGTAGACATTAGTTCCATCTTCCCATTCTTCTGTACACCATTGCCCTGTTACCTCTGAATATACCTGTCATACTGTGAGTTTCCTTTTATCAAAACTAAATTGACCTGTGAGTGAGTTGCCATCAAGGAAAACACTTGTATCATAATGCCAACAGAATATTACCCAATGACTTCTTAGGTGTGACTTGATATTTCCATAACATATTGGGTAGTTGATTATGCCAATTTTTATGATGATTAATCATTGTCTTTTCCATGATACAAATAACATTTGTGTTGGTTGAATCTGTTAAACCTTTTCCATGAGGGTTGTAATTTGTAGAATATTTAACAATGATTTATATTTATCCATAGCATATTCATCTAACTTTAAAGATGAAAAGTATGATGTGTCAACCACTTCAACAAATTATTTCATCAGATGGGTTGACACAATACCACAGGAAGCTCACATTGAAGGAAAAGCTCAGGAAAATCGAGACGGAGAAGGGTGACAGAATACCAAAGTACTTAAATAAGTTCACCCAATGTTGGGATGAGATTGGAAGTGTTGGTGTTATAGCTTTTGAAGATGATCTGGTCAACCTATCACTTCTATGAATTTCGAAGAACTGGCACAACTACCGAGATTCAGTAAATGGGAGGGAGAAGCTACTAGAGTGGGAGCGTTGTAGTCTGAGTTGGTGCAAGAAGAGATTCAGCGTTACACTAGAGATGCATCCTCTGTAGGTTTTAACCCCATACAGAAATTACTTGCATACAAATTCTAAAACACAAAAAATAAAAATTCGAGAGAATAACACATAAAACACATATACACAAAGATTTTCCCCTGGATCCTAAGACCGAGACTACCAGCTTGATTTTTCATTATATTCCTTTCAATGTTACAATACATATTTATACATGCCTAAGCATCCAATACCATGGACCGAAAACCATCGCATCCAAAATCATGGACCAAAAACACAATCGGCGCAACAAAGGGGGGGGCTCCAGCCCCCCTCTAAGCCCCCGGTTAACTACGTGGGCTAGTCATGGAAAGAATATAACACAACCCAACATTCTCCCACTTGTTGTTTTCTTTTGACAGGGGACCACAAGAGACCTTAGTCATTTTTCTAACCCTGAAACGTCCATTGTTTCTCTACACCAAGAGAACTTCTCAGAGCTCATAGATTTTGTCAATGCATCTGCAGTATTCTTCAAAGTGTCCACCTCTACCAACAACACCTTTTTGTCTTCTATCATATCCCTCACAAAGTGATATTGAACATTAATGTGCTTTGTCTTTGAACAATATGCGGGGTTCTTTGCCAAGAAAATTTCACTTTGGCTATCACAGTCTATCCTTATAGCTCCCTATACTAACCCCATACTTGAACATAATCTTTGCAACCAAACTGCTTCCTTGCTTGCATGAGTGGCTGCTATGTATTCTGCCTCTGTAGTTGATAGTGCCACTACAGATTGTTTCTTACTCATCCAACTGACTGCACCTCCAAATAGGTTAAGCACATACGCACTTGTAGATCTTCTCTTATCCAGATGTCCAGCCCAGTCTGCATCAACAAAGCCACGAATATCCAACACTCTGTCCAATCCTGGTCTTCCTTGGTAGCACAAACCATAATCACTAGTGCCACGCAAATACCTAAAAACCCGCTTCACTATTGTCCAGTGCTCCTTCC
>APFE030527638.1:0-11602 GCA_000404065.3 Pinus taeda
CATGCCTCTCCTTTTCCTATTAGGGACTTTGGTCTTGGTGGTCGCATCCTGTAGACTGCAGCTATGGGATCGCATCTCCATCCATTGCTCAAATGGTTGCTTCCACTTGTTTATTGCATTCCCCAGTTAAACACTAGCATTGCCAACGTTTTCTTCTTTCCTTCGCTATTTGTGGTCCAGAGTGTCAATTCTCACCTCTCTCATTTGTTATCTCAACTAGTGTAGCAACCTCTTACTTCTTGGCTCCAGTTGTTCATCTTTATTTTCTTCCCATATTGTGTATTTGGTTCAATTTTTTGGTCTTGGGTTTAGTAACTTTGATCTCTCTTTCCTCCACTCATTCATCCCTACTTTTTCCGCCTCTCTTTCCTTCTCCTCTTCTCAACTTAACTCGCTTCTCGAAGAAGTCCCCAAGTCAAGGAAATGCAAACTAGGGTTTCCCTTCTAGGGAACACCCGTGGCAAGAATTGTTATGGTTGAAAACACAGGAGATGTTTGTCAAACATTGAGGTCTTGCGCTAGGAACCTAAGCTTGAAGTCTATGATCTCGGAATCCACCCTTCCACTCTAGAGAATTTTGCTCGATGCCCTAACCTAGCCATCCAAAAAGAGGGGACCAAAACTTCGAGAGAAGAAAATATGGAGAAAGAAGTATTTGATCATGAAATGGTTTGGACCAGTGCCTTTTCCTTTGGGCTTATGGAGTTCGAGATGCTTCATATTTTCCATAATTGTCTTTAAGGAGGTAAATAATTGATGCCCTAGATACCAAACCTCAACAATTACCCACTCCAAATTTATGGAGTTTTATGGATGAAAAACAAAATTTCATCCACTAGGAACATTCATCACATGTCATGCTATGAGTAGCATGTGCAATTGCCAACCAAATGACTTTCAAAATAAATCTTCAATAATTTGGGCACAATATAACGCTAATCTAGTTGCAACAATTCCATACATTAGACATTTTTCAAGATTGAAAGTTCAACAAGAGGCACTTACAAAATGACAACATGATATATCCATCCAAAATTCAAGAGATAGCTCCAAAAAAAATCAAATTTCATCTCCAAATATCAAAATGCATCCAAGACATTCAATAGCTAATCCAAAGAAAAAGTTCCGATTTGCCAAGAAGGCCGAAGTTCCCAACTGCGATGATGATCGAAAACAAATGAAGTTGAGTTTTATTTATATGAAACCTAGTAGGTCAAATTATTGGCCCAAGGCCCCTAACATTATAAAAATGTGCAAAATACATGCCTTGGTCACAAGCCGACCAAGTAGCATTTACAAATTATGAAATAATCATCCAACTGCTAGCCGAATTGATGACATCATGTTGATGTAGGGTTGTTTGAGGGCCACGTTGAGTCCTCTTGGTGCCAAAGTGTGTGAGAGGGCTCCATAAATTATGAACAAGGGAATGGCTCCTTACTCTCCATGCAAGTCATCATGTGGGGCCCCAAAATGAGTTTGGTGCAGAAAAGCTAGTCCCATGGGTCTCCTAATTATAAAATATCCTGTGATGCCCCAATACCGAGGGCTTCAACGATGGTGCTTGCCCTCCCATGTCTCGACGGATTAGACAAACCTCTTCTGGGCCTTGGATCAACTGCCATATAATGTTAAGTTGGTCAGGGCACATTGGTTCAAGCACAACTTCTCGTGAATAATGTAGGGCAATGAGCAAACTGCTAAAGGCGTTGAGTGTTCCCATGGCATGGAATGATGCTCTACACATGATGAGAGTCTAATGGCTCTCAATGCTTCACCCTGGGGTGTCAATATGATCCTCTGGTGGACCCGGGCCCTGCTTAAGTTTCCCAACCCATGATGAAACCACCTACCAATCACATATAACACCAATGTGCATCGTCACAATTAGGTACAATAATTCATTAGTACATCTAAGTGAACCAAGATTATTTCTCAAGGGCACATTGAGACTTCATAGTGGGCTTCCTTTCCAAATTTAGTGTCACCTCCCTAGCTAGGAGTCGGTAATAAGCAACCCTATTTGGTGTTCCCAGTCCCTAAGGGTAAAGACAGGTCCCTCGTACATCATTTAATTGATAGATGTCATGTGAATGATGATGAATGAATGGGGATACTAGGGTCTCAAGGCCAAATGCCATGGGTTCAAGGATGGCAATGATGATTATTTGGGTGTATAGATGTAGGAGGGAGCAATCATTGATACATGAGTTAACTTTAGTTTGTTTTACCACCCTTCTTTACTATCCTTTTTCCTTTTCTTGATTTTTCTTTCTATTACTGGTTTGGGCTCTAGGAAATGAGAGCATGTTGTGTATGATATAAGTAGTTATCAACCCCTTATCGCTCACCAAGGGTCGGGATGTGCACGGGTTCCTCAATGATTTGGGGGCACTCATAGGGCCATAGGAACCAGGGTAATGGCCATAATAAGGGGTAGAGCTCATGTTGGACTTTTTCCCATGTGCTATATTAAATGTCCCATCCATCTTTTGCATTTTATAATATTCTTTTTCTTTTTTTTCTTGCTTGTGGCCAGGACATGCTTTTAACATTATTTTAGCTTCATCAACCTCCCGTGCAACATTTCCAGGCGCGACCTAGACATGTGGACAAGGGGAGTGGGTGTGAGAGTCCCTTGTGGAGCCAGAGAAGGAATATGATGAAATAGGGGTTGTAACGTGTGGAGGGGAGGGAAAAATCTAGATGGAAAAAATGTGACTGCGGTACCAAAATCAAGGTTTCCTAAATAGTGCCCTTCCTAAAGCCATAGGCCAATAAAGGTGATCCCACAGGACTAGGATTTAGGATTAACCTGGCCCATTTGAGGTGAGGGAACAAAACTATGGTCAAAACCCTTCCTTTTCCCAAGTCATTCAATAATCCATTCCTAGGATGCCCAATGAAAAGCAAGCATAAGCACCTGATTGCACAATGAAGAACATAGCTTTTGGGTTGGATATTCCACCTTCAAACATATGTTCTGTAAAGATGGGTGAGGGGACATATGACTGATGCAGGGAGCGAAAATCAAATGGCACAATGTATCAACTACATTGGTGGCTATTAGGATCTATCGACTATTTTCTCAAGGGAGATCTAGGAGAATTTTTTCTCCTATGGGGTCACCCACTTTTGGTGGGTAACATGCATTTTTGGCATTGAGATTACCCCACACGCATATTTTTTCGTATCTCAACAAGCTCCTACATCATCAACTATCATCAAATACAAGTATGGATATTCTAATTCTTCTTGCTTTCCTTTCTATTTTCATTTATATTTTTGATATTTCACATTCTAGTTATGAATTTGTATTACCACCCAAACCCTCCCTTTAAATGACAATGCCTTATATATACATGTGAGACCTAGCTGTAGTGTTAGCAACTTGTTTGGGTGCATGCTTAAGGGCTGGTACAGACTGCAACTTACCATGATGCCATAACCTATGATGACAAGTGGAGGATGGTCTTATGGAAGGCAAACCTATTGTTAAAGGAAAATAGGCTGCTCTAAATAATAAAGGGGACAACCTTCTCTTGGAGAACAATTGCAAGTTAAATCTGGGCAGATTTTGGGACTGTTAGGAGATAGTACTTTGGACCTTATTCCGGCTCAGTCTTGTTGAGCTAGGTCGCAGGCCATAGCCAGCAACATTAGGATATTAGAAGGATTGCGTTGAGGTTGATTCAACTAACAAGGAGCAACATGATGATGTAAGGGTCTCAACTTGGAGAACCTTATTCTATAAGCTTGATATGCTGCAAATCAGTTGAAGATTGAGGGATGCTCTATCGGCATTCCAAGCTGCAATCCTTGATGCCAGAGAATAACTCCATTGTGTGATATTCATAGTGAAGATCTCTGATGTCTGATTTTGGCAAGTCAAAGTGTTGACTTCAAATGTATATATATTATCTCTCTTTGCTAAACTATTGAAGATCATAAGAAGATTTGATCAAAGGTTTCCCAACATTGGGGTTTGTCCCTGGCTGGTGCCACATCTTGTGTCCTCTTCTCTTGGTTTGTTTCCTGCGACTTATGTTTATGTTCTATCTGCATTTTACTATCATGCTAAATGTGATTGCTAATCTGGAATTGATATTGAGCTAAAATGTAAAAATTGAAGTAAATTGCTCTTAGCATAGAACATGCCTAAAATTAACATTTAGTTATCCACAAATCGCCTTAAGAAATATGTGAAATCAACCAGGAAAGATAGTTCATGATGAACACCAAAGATTTCATGAAAATATTTCACATTATGGAAAAAAGATCTCAACAATTCACAACAATCTACAAAGGAGGGAGCTTTCTCTTTTTTTTAGATTAGGATCTCAATATCTTTCCTCCTTTTTCTTGAAAAAACAAGCAACTTTTCATCCACAATATGCTTCACGATTAAGTCAAACTACAAGTTATTTCATTACATAAATTAAATCTTAAAATAGGTGAGACATCCCACCAATTAGAGGTTTGATTTGACAAAAGGAGGTCCTAATTGGTCTAAGGGTACAACTTTCCATCAAGAAATAGCTTGACATTCCTTGAAAAATTAACCTGAGTGCTTAGGAAGTCAAAATTTCCATTTTGTTTGCACAATGTTGCTTGAATGAAGATGTTGGCCTTTCCAACGGCTAGTTTAATGTGGACGACCTCGCTTTCCTTGGTGCAAAGATGATTCAAGCCATGCTTTTATGCTCCTTGATTGTTTTTGACTTGAAATGTACCTTGGATTGCTTGGAGACCTATATGGCCTTATGTTTTTCCTCAACATTCCTCCAAATTGACCTTTACATGATCCAATGGGTAGAAAGGGTGGACGACACTCCTTATCTAGGTCCATTTTCCCGCTTTTTGTGTGGTTTAAGGCTTGAACTTTTCTTGAACATGAGTTACCCTTGGTCCATGATGTGTCCTTGACTTGCTTTGACATATTGCTTACTCAACACATTTGCCATGATACCTCTTTTAACGTCATGGTTACACCAAAAGTAGAAGTTGACTCGTTTTGAAGGTACCTCATCGATGCAAATGGGACATTAAAGGGGGCGTTAATAGTTTCTTGACTTGGAGGTCACAAGACATCTTTTCATTGCCTTGGAGGATGTGGGTCATTGCATTAGGGAGCATTAATGTATCAGAAACTGTGAGACTTCAATGAAGAATGATGGTCATTGCCAAATAGGTGCGCATGCATATGGATATGGTTGATTAGGGGAACAAAGAGTGCATTAAGATAATGGGAAACTGAGGGGCAAGGTACAATAAGCGATCACCTTTATAGGGCTACTCAACAAGTGCACCCATAAATCATGAGTCATAGTAGAGCTACCTCGTGAGGCTCGCATATCACCATAGCAGATAAGAATGTTGTGTGATGCTTTCTTTCCCATACTATTTTTCTCTTTTGCTTACCCATCGAATGTTGAATGAAATCCTTTCCTTCTAGTACTAACCTTTCTCTAGTGGCTTGTGGATTATACTAGCCTCATAAGTTGTCAATAATTAATATGCTCTACCAAGTTGAGTGATGCTTTGTTTTTGGGAGGGTCAATTGTGAGAGAAACCTAGGCCTTATATGTTGAGGGTTTCTCAAAAAATTAATAGCACCCGCATTGATACTTTTACTAATGAACCCTTTATCTTATATCCTCTCTCTCTATATTTGTTTTTCTTGCCCGTTTCCTAGGCTGCATCACCACTAATGGGTCTCTCTACGTCGTCTTCTCAAGTAGGGCCCGACCTGAGATGGATTCTCCTTAGATCGAACCAATCGCCATTCCTTTCCTTTGCCTATCAGGGACTTTGGTCTCGGTTGTCGCATCCTATAGACTGCAGCTATGGGATCACATCTCCAACCATTGCTCCAATGCTTGCTTCCACTCATCTATTGCATTTCGGAGTTCACAACTAGGATTTTCAACTTTTTCTTCTTTCCTTCACTATTTGTGCTACAGAGTTGTAATTCTCACCTCTTTCATTTGCTATCTCAACTAGTGTGTCCACCTCTTACTTCTTGGCTTTAGTTGTTCATCTCTATTTTTGCCCCCTCTTGCTTATTTGGTTTAGTTTTTTGATCCAGGATTTAGTAACTTTGATCTATCTTTCCTCCACTAGTTCATCCCTACCTTTTCCACCTCTCCTTCTCCTTTTCTCACCTTCACTCGCTTCTCACCCTCATTGAGATTTTCTATTGTTATCACCTCCTTGTATGTGGAAAGACATTTACTTTTATGTTGTAGGTTGTGTTACCACAATCTAGCAGGCCTTAAGGAGGGAAAGCCTATGGGTCAAAGAGATAAACTATGTGATAACAATGGGATAATATCCCATTGTCACCACAACCAATGTCCCCTCCTCTTTATGGAATTTCACTAGGGGGAGGAGTCCCGGTAGATAAGGAATCATCTTTTATTGATGTTCTAGGTTTGAGGTACTAGGTGATGAGGTAGGACTTTTTAAGGGAAGCTCTATGTGATAATATGGAACTTCAAAATGGTTTTCGCTCTTTATTAGAAACTTAGAAGAAAGTTGCACGAGATCTATGGTTTTGTGAATTATTGTGGTTAAAGTTATTCCTGAGATCAAGGCAAGGAGAAGAAAGGGATTCTTATGATTTATTCCAATGAATACTAAGCTTATACAACCCTTGAAGAAGTCCCCAAGTCAAGGAATTTCAAACTAGGGTTTTCATTCTAGGGCACACATCTAGTGTGCTTTTTACTTTTTCATCATAATGCTTTTTATTTTGGGTGCATAACTTAAGGGTTAGAGCTTGCTCTTATGATTTAGTATTTATTTTACCTGTTGAGATGAGATAATGTATTTCTCATTAGGGTTGGGACATAAAAGGTTTCATTTTAATGAAATCAAGTTTTCAGGAATCAGGTGATGACCAATGAGGAGGGTAGAGCTCATTTTAAGATTTTTCCCATGCGCTAACTTCTATCCTGACCTTCTTTTACATTTTGATTTTCTTTTTTTTCTTTCATTGTGACCATAATATGCTTTTCCATTCTTTTATTTTCATTAACTTCGAGGACAACATTTCTCCTACTCAAGGAGTGTGGACAAGAGAGTGCCAAATCCCAATGAACCAATGACAAGTTAGACCTGAAGAATGGAGGTGCTATAAGGGGTTTGTAGTGTGGTATGGGAAGTGGGAAACATGATGTAGGGAAAGATGAACATGCTATTTCAATCCGTATTTCCCAAGTGCCCCTCCTACAAACCTAAGCCCTTAAGGAAGGTCCTAATATACTAGGGCTAAAGATTAACTCCCCTAGTAAGGTGAGAGAACAAATTTAGTGTCAAGATCGATCAATCTTCTAAATCACCCAGTTATCGATACTAAATGCACAAAATAAACTAGTATAAGAACTCGATTGCAAAATCATCAAAGTACGTTTTGAATAGAAGCTCACTTTCATCCAAGAGGAAATGTTGGATGGGGAGAGGTATGTGGTTGACGCAGATGGCGAAGGCATATAATCATCAAGAAATGGATATAAAAGGTTGATGGCTAGCTGGTTGTCCGAATGGCTATCAAATGCAAGAGAAAAGTTTTCTCCTTTGGGGTTACGCATTTTGGTGGGTAACAGGCACATCATAAAAAATTCCAATACCCAAGATTTCAAGCTCAACATTTCAACATATGGAGGATCATCAATAGGTGCAATATCACGTGGAAGTTGCTCAAGGCCCAACGATCATCTCTGTTGGGGCAACAAGGTTAGACTGTTTTGATTTTCCTCTCTTTCATATCTAGCTCTTAGGTTAGTTATCTCATCAAAATAAATTTATGAGGTAACCCCATGTTAGTTTGGTTTCGTTTTTTAATTGGTTGTTATCTACATGTTGTGAATTGTAATTAATCTATGGCACTAGGCTTTTAATGAAGGGTAAAATCGTAATGGACCTATTAGCATTCCCCTTTCTCATTCACTTCCTCTTAGTTTTTCTTAATTTTCTCTAAAATCGAGTTGTAACACCTCTCTCCTTCCCTATGGTAGCATATTGCCTCACTTTAACAATCATGCCACATTTTGCTAATTTTACTAATGAGATGTCATTAACTCTTCTATATCTCAGGGTAAGTCTCTCTAATTCTTTTTGGTGGCAAGGGATTTTAAATTTACTAAACCCCTACCCTAGAGACCTATTACCACTCATATTAGCAAGCTTATAAAGGCTTGGCCAATATTCCAAATGGTAAGCACACATCAGATGCCCCTAATGTCACCTAAGCACACTCTCCTCTCACTTTTGGCCTCTAGGGCCTCTCATAAGCCCAAAAATCCTATAGAAACTTACGAATATGAATTTGAGTTTATATTATAATAAAATATAATGAAAATAAACATACTAGCACTTCAAAGTATTGATTATTCAAAAAGTTATTCAAATCTGGAAATTGTTACTCAATTTTGGGGCACCAATTCCCGGGGGTTGAAAAATGAAAGTGTCCCAATTAGTATGAAACATGTTGCAATTGTTAGGACAACTGAAAACACTTCCAAAGGTGAGTGATATTCAATTAGAAAACTTTAGAAATGTTGTTGGGGATTAGAAGGGTAGGAATCAACTTTTTGTGTATCTCAAGGGGAGGGATTTTACCAATACTTGAGCTATAATTGTTGAAGATAAAATCAGATTTTTAAAATCTCCTTCAAAACCCTTCCACATTTTTTAGATCTACATTAAATGCAAGAAAGGAGAGGGGCACTATCTTAGATATTCAATGTGGCACACCATTCTAAAAAATGAGTCTAGAATCAAAATGTAATCAGTCATATCTTATTTAGACATAAAAGTAAAAAAATTCTCGGGATCAATTTTTATTTTTGATTCTTACATTTTTCTCTAATTTATTTTTTATGTATTTTTTTCTATTCTTAAGGCTTTTTAAATAATAAAAATTAAGGGCAATCGCAGAATTTAGTAAAAAGAGATGAGGAGTGTGCCTTATTTCAACTAGGGCTATGGGGTCAAATTTGATGCTCGTCTTAAGTTGGTTAGTCCATGCTTGTGGTTTATGGCTAGAGGTATCACTAGAAGTTAAGTGACCTCAAGTCTAATCAATTTTTTTTTTTTGAAATCAAACCCTACTAGAAAGGATCCTACTTAGGGGAAAGTCGTCAACCATTAGCTACACTATGATACAAAATAAATTGAAACCCTTGGTGGGGAGCACTAGGGCATGGCCCAACAAAGAGAGACAAACTCTACCTTACACCAACAAGAGAGATGTGTGAATAAAACCCTAGACATCCCTTTACAAGTGACAAAGTTGCGCTTCAAATTGATCAATCTAGTTAGTTTGTGTAGTATTCTTTAGTTATTTCCAAATTTCCTTAGGAATATTTGAAATCAACCAAGAAAGATAAACTTCAAGATGAACACCAAAGATTTCATGAAAATAATTCACATTATAGCAAAATGATCTCAGCAATTCACAATGATTTGGAAAGGAGAGAGAGCTTTCTATTTATAGATGAGGCTCTCAACACATTTCCTCCTTTTGCTTCAAAAGATAAGTGACTTTTCATACACAATATGGCTGGAGACTAAGTAAAATTACAAATTTTGTCATCCTATTACATAAATCCTTCAAATGACGTAAGATGTCCAACCAATTAGAAGATCAATTTGAGAAAAGGAGGCCCGAATTGAACTAAGCATGTTCCATCAAATAATCTCTTGACTTGTTTGAAAAGGTATCTCGAGTGTTTAGGAATTCAAAATTTCCACTTTTCTTACAAAATGTTACTTGAACGAGGGCTTGGACATTTCCAACGGCTAGTATAATGTGGAAAACCTGTTGAATTTTCCATGACACTTAAGAATCATGTTTGAGTCCAATATCACGATCACAAACACACCCAAATTCCACAACAAAAGCACTTTGCACAATGGAATAACAAATAACAATGAATCAAGTTGTACGCAAGACAATTTTTTAGACCACAACTTGTTATATACAAACTTTACTACAACAATCTTAGGGCTCCCATATGATGGATCATGGCCCTTACATAGAACCCTAGTACAAGACACAGCTAGGAATTGGTGACAACAACTATGACCACCAATCTTTCCCCTTAAAAAGTATGCTTGACCTGCTTGATCATAACATTCCTTTCAATCCACATACCTTGAACACATCTAGCAGGTACTTTGCCTCCTCTTTTGCTGATCACTGCAACTTCTGCAACATCAAAATGCTTACATTTCCAACCATCACTCTGCTACTATCAACCACTCTTAGCTTCTCCAATATGACTGAACATTGGCTCCGTGATCTTCCCACTAACACTATCCTCTACCGCTTTAAAGGATCAAGTTATTAGGTTCTTTACAATATTCCCTATTATGAATGAGTTTTCCCTCTTGCAACCCACTGAACTAGGGCTCACAAATATTCCTCCTAACAGTTCATTAGCTCCTCCAATGAACACTATACGTAAGGTCTTCTAGGGCTCCATTAAACTGTCCTCTTAATAGTACCAAGCTTGCACCTTTATCACTGTACTAGTGCTCCACAAAACAACCCTCCTAACTATCACACTTCTTCTTCTTGTTGATAGCACTAGGGCATCTCAAATTAGTGTTCCTAAGGCCTTTAGGACAATCTTATCCAACCACTCCAGAGAAACTCTCCCTTCCAATGAATCTGCTCTACGTTAACTCTATTTTCCTTCATTGTATTAGCCCTATACTATGCGCATAAACTCACACTTCTGTATAACTACTTGAGGTTGGATGTGGTCTACTTCAGGAGAGACACATGCATAGTATCTTTGCGCAATACACGCAGAATTTGCGGCCCAAATCACAGTCCATATGTCTCCTTCTTAGGGTCTCTTTCTCTCTCCAATGGACAAAAAATCAGAGTGAAACTTATCATACTTCTAAGCAGACTCTTAAGGGCGGTGTACCATAGAGAGAGGACTAACTAGGGCACAAAGACTATTTTTCATAACCTTGAGCAACCCTTCCATCACCTAACAACAACTTATGTTAACACACGTCAACCTCTTTTACAACTCTACCACAGACCTAAACATCTCGGCCTCTCTGTATCACTTTAGTTACTTCATATAGGCCTATGGCATCCCTGAAAATGACCAAACATACCTCTATTCTCCTACACTGGTACCTGGGATAGGTCGACTCTTTCATGCAATAACACCCCCATTCATACTTGTATTCATGAAGCCTTTCTCCTTTATACTTCTTTACTTTTTAGTCAACTTGGAGAAGTCCTCCTATATCCTCTCTTTTTGTTTCATTTATTTCCCCTATACTAGGTTACATCACTTCTAATGGGCCTCTCTAGGTCGTCTTCTCAGGTAGGGCTCGACCTGAGATGGCTTATCCTTAGATGGGACCAATCACTATGCCTCTCCATTTCCTATTAGCTACATTGGTCTTGGTGGTCACATCCTGTAGGCTGCAGCTATTGGATCACATCTCCAACCATTGCTCCAATGGTCGCTTCCACTCGTTTATTGCATTCCCTAGTTCAACACTATCTCAACAATTCACAATGATTTGCAAAGGAGAGAGAGGGCTCTATTTATAGATGAGGTTCTCA